>APFE030451539.1:70348-136467 GCA_000404065.3 Pinus taeda | reverse complement strand
ATATATTCATTAAAAGAAACTAAATAAGAATAGTGGAAAAGACATAGGACATTATCTTTTTTAAATCCCAAACAACCTCAAAAATTAAAAGTAAATTGAATTAATAAATCAATTGTAATAAAATATAAGATCAATAAACTTTAAGAAATTAAAAGGCTAAAAAAAAAGATATATATCACTACGATTCTTGTAAACTATATAAGCTAAGTCCATCACTCAAATTGTGACTGGGCAAGGTGGAAGCTAAAATCCCCTCCACCAGTGACCGACAAAGAACTAGCAAGAACATAAATTATTAAATCAAGGCCTTGAGACGGTGAAGAGGAGGGCGGTGGAGGGATTGGTGTATAAGAAGAGAGGTGGGGGTTTGTTACGAGAGACAACAACGATGAGTATTCTCTGGAGTTGAAGGAACATTTTTCCTTGGTTCCGAGGGACTCGTTTGTGCCTATACAAATAAAGAAGGGGAGAAGGAATTTACGAGAGAGAGACACAGAGGAAGAACCTCATTATTTTTGAAGCTTTTGGGCACGGGCGCAAAATTACTTCAAATTTTGAAGTACTTTGGAGTTGGGTACCAATATTGTACTTAGTTTGGCAGGGAGGTGTTGGTCTTTTGGTAAGAGGAGCGAATTTGGAGCGACGATAGCCCAGGATCGACTTCAACAACGAAAGTCAGGTATGTACTGTGTATTTAATTGGTAAATTGTGGTTTAAGATGTCACTGTATGAACAATTAAGCTTCAATCTGTCAAACTTGTAAATTTCTCGAAAATAGTGCTTTACAACAATTTAGTCATAATGTAATCATGTATCATGTATGATTTATGATCACACACAAATCCTAAAATTTGGGGGGTCACATTTCATACCTGTACCTGTTTCAAAAACTCATACTTGTTTTCCAGTATCGTGCAACTTAGGTTTCAGGGATGGATGTGTACTTGTTAGGCTGAGAAAGTCCAATCTCGACTTAGGATGAGTGATTGGAGGCATGGAGGGTGACTTGTTCATGCTGAAAGCTTAGGTTGTACGAGCCCTAGTGCACGACGGTGACAACTTATGCGAGTTATGGCATTTGAGGATAGATCACTTGCATCATAGAGCTTTGTCGATGTTGAGGGAGATTGTCATTGGTCTTTTAGAGTTTAGCGTAGAGCAATAGGGTGTGTGCAAGGGATGTGCACTTGGAAAGTATGCCAAGCATAGTTTTAAAACTTGGACTCGGATTTGGAACCGGACAAGGGTCGACTCCGAGTTGGCCTAGTTGATTTCAATGACTCAGCGTTGTAAAAAATACATTAAATATTTATTTTTTTATGAAAAAACATATTTTTTAAAGATTTTCATTTATGTTTTGAAACTCAAAGCATTAGAATATAGAGAGAAGACAACATATGATCAAAGTATGCTCATGAATATATCTATTATATCAAAATGGCACCCAGTGCACTGTTCAATACCCGTAATATATAGAGATCAAAACAAAACACCTAACCAAGGAGGCTCTAAATTGTTGAAGAATGTAACTAGGATCAGTCTTCATAATTGTATAATGTAATTTATTTGTCAAAAGAAATTTTATAATGACTTATTAAAGCGTGGGTTTCATGCTTGGTCATCATGTTTATAGGTCAAAACCTCCATTGTAGGCTTCTAGGTTTTATAGAGTCAATAATGTCATTGTAAATATTATTGGACCTTTCTTGGGCTTTCGTGTCATGTAAAAATAATTATTAAATAGGTCGTTTAACTCCTCCACACCAAGTTGGCCCTATGATAATGAAGTCGACCTATATTAAGGGAATTTGATCGCTGAAAGAGGCTATAGATAGACAGGCAGTTCGATCCATTTGCTCACTCACAAAACAAGTTCGATACACAAGAAAGAGAGGCAGAAAAAAGTGCGAAATTCCAAGGAAGAAGATTGAAGGAGAAAAAGTCGAAGTTTTGGGCCATCTTTCTCTCACACATGCGAAGTTACTGGGGTTGAAATTCTAAATTCTACTGCAGGTCGAAGTTTTGTTGTTGGGGTCGAAGTTCTGTTGCTGGGGAGGCTGAAATTCTGCTGTTGCCAGGTCGAAGTTGCCACTGGGAGAACATCTGATGCAAGAGCATTCAGGCCTAGTCAGCAATGTGATAGCATGATCACATGTTGTGACTAACAAGGGGTTGGAAGACAATAGTTTAATTAATTTTATTTATTTAAATGTATGAGAGTGTATATTTATTGGAAAATATGAGAAAAGGGTATATGTGGCTGATTGATCCTCCCTATGTGGAGATCATGCCAAACAATTAGATTTATTGGGCTTGAATAGAATATGAAGAATTTTAAAAGCTTGATTTAGCGTTGGTTTAGAAAAGAGTGGGTTTGAAGAGACTTTTTAGGAGAGGTTGAGAGATTTCTGGTTCTGAACCATAATTGGTTCATGAATCCATTTGTTGTATAAATTGTGTCTTTTTGTATAATTCAGGGGTTAGATATGCGAGACAGAGAGGAAGAGGATTGAGAATATTGTAAGCCTATGGGCAGCATAGGGGAAAAAAGCCATTAATAAGAAGAATCAGGCCGGAGAAGGGCAAAGAACCTAAAAGTGTAGTTATGTATTGGTAATTGTATACAAAAAATGGATTTTGGTGTGTGAATCTGTGTATATGTGCATCTTTGAGTTCTATTGTATATATATGGGTAGATAGTTAAAATTCCACTTGCAGGCGTGTCAATTAACTATCGATCACTGTAAGATCGATGGTGAGCTATTGATTAATTGAAGGACTGCTATAGATAAATGGCATGTTTAGAAATCCGTTGGACAAAGAAATGTGTTTAATGCGATAATCCATCCGTAGCGAATGAAATGAAGTTGAGAAAGAAGAAACAAGAATGATGTACAGGAACTGTGAGATCCCATAGATCGACGGTTCAGATCAAACCCAAGAGCAGAGCAGAGCCTTACTATACCACATCGGCAAATCGTTTTTATAAAGGAACAATTCTTTTAAATATAGCAATAAGCGATATGCAATTAAATCACAACCGTCGGATCAAGTTCAGATCGACGGTTGAGATCTAATCGGCAATCGCGTGTCGGTAAAGCAAATGATATCGGAGAGTCGGGACAACGAAGTGCCGACGGTCGATAAGCGATATCGCCGATAGGCCAATCGGTGATCGAGGGTTGTGGAGATTAGTGGTCGGGGAAGTCAGAGTTCGGACCTATCGAAGGAGTGGGCGACTTAAGCGCGGATCCGACGTATTTATACATGCGGGTGAATAAAATTTGAAGTTCGGCCTATGCGTTGTGGTGGATTTCTTTGTATTTATGTGTAAAGCGGAGATTGACGGAAATGTGATGAAACATATGCAACAACGGACCCGATAATCTTTATAGAGGTGGGTTGATGCATTTGAGCTCAGCTATCTGTTTTAAGCGGATTTGGCATTGTTCTCCTTAGAATTCCGTGATAAATGGTGTAGGTGGGCTTTTAAGGCTAAAAGGTATATCTTAAAGCCTCTGATAGTTATATGTCTCCAATAAAGTGTACGTCCATGGGTTTAAGGCTTAAAGCCTCGAGAATGCTTCCGATAGCATTTGGACTCCCGAGAGTGTAAAGAAAACCTGATAAGGTGTTTAGTCCGAGTGTAAAGGCTTAGGCTATATGGGAAGGCTTCCGATTGTTGGATATGTGGGGATGATTGCCTTAGATGTGGGTTCTCTGCGTCAACATCACTTGAAGAAGAAGGAAGGGTTGACTTGGTGATTGGGGGAAGTCTGTGTCTAGGTCAAAAGAGTCTTGGACTATCTCATCTTGTCTTTGAATCTACTGAAGGAAGAGTTCTGGCTGGGTTTTCCCCTTAGGGTTTTTCCCTAGCTGTCCGCCTACATCTTGTGTCTCTTGTTCTTGTGATCTTCATATACACATATATTGGTAATTGCTTGATGAAACATAATATAATAAAGAAGTAAAATACACCAACATAATTCACAAGTAATTATCAAAGACGAGGAATCAAACCCTAATTACCACTAGCATTGATTTCTTAACATGGTATTAGAGCTAAAGTCGAAGAAGGTTGGAGATCACTTTGTTGGCTTAAAAAGAAAGGATACTCCCTCTCTGGCAGGATAATTGACTATGGGATTCTCTATCATAAGAATTGCAGGAAGTTGGATTGGAAGGAACTTCTACAACCTATCTAAGAAGGCCAAAAGCAAAGGATTCTTGGCTGCACTTACAAGTATTCTTAATGATGACAATGCATGGATCATCGATAGTAGAGCATCAAGACAGATGATAGGAGAAAGCGGACAACTTCATACTCTATCAAAGGAACAATCATCTCATGCAGTGGAGCTAGGAGACAATAACCGTTATGCAGTCAAGGGCCTTGGATCTACATCTTTGACGCTGGAGAATGGAGCAAAACTACACCTCAACAATATACTCTATGTTCTAGTTTTGAAAAAGAATTTACTTTCAATTTTTCGTTTTTAAGATAAAGGAGATAGGGTTGCTTTTGTAGATGGTAAAGTTTTGGTTTGGGGAAAGGATTCTAACATTGAAAAAGCAAAAGTTATTGGAGTTCATGAAGGAAGACTGTATAGAGTTATAACACTAACTCCTCAAGCCTTAGTTCACATTGAAATCAATCACATCGAACTATGGCATAGAAGATATGGGCATATACACTACAAGATCATTCCCTCTCTCAATCAAATGGTAAATGGCATCCCTAACATCAAGGAAAATCGTGAAGGAGTATGTAAGGGATGTGCCTTGGGAGAGAATACAAGAAAGCCTTTCACAAGTAGTGATACACGGTCTAAAAAAATATTAGATTTCATTCATTCTGATCTGTGTGGGCCTATGTCTAACAAATCACTTAGAGGCCATATTTATTATGTGACTTTCATTGATGATCAATTTAGAAAGACATGGCTCTACCTTCTCAAGTCAAAGGATGAAGTATTTGACAAATTCAAGGAGTTTAGATCTGAAGTGGAAACCTTAACCGAAAGAAAGATAAAAACCTTGAGATCCGACAATGGTGGGGAATACACTTCAAAAGAATTGGTTGCTTAAAGAAGCAGGTATCAAGAGGGAGCTCATTGTTCCCTACAATCTTGAACAAAATGGAGTTGCCGAAAGGAAAAATAGAACAATTGAAGAATGCATACGAACTATGATATTTGATTAAGATCTTCTAAAGTCTCTATGGGGTGAAGCTCCTATGGCAACAATATATATACAAAATAGAAGTCCTCATAGAATTCTTGAGAATATGACACTTGAAGAAGCATTCACATGGAAGAAGCCATGTGTGGACCATCTTCGAATCTTTGGTTGTCCAGCATACATCCATGTTCCAAAGGACAAGCAAAAGAAACTAGATTCTACAAGCATCAAAGGGATCTTTGTTGGCTACAATTTTTTTTCAAAGGCGCATAGAATCTACATTAAGGAAGGAAGACAAATTGAAGTAAGCAGGGATGTTATATTTGATGAGAATCATGCCTACAAGAGATCCAAGGATATTCCAATTGATTCTGATGATGAAGATACACCACTATTTGAAGAAGAAAAACATCATGATGAGACAACTCCTAACCAAGAAGAAGAAGATGAAGGACCAATTGCTCTAATTCAACCTATGATCACACTCGAAACAAGGAAGAGGCCAAATTGGTTGAAAGCTACTTTTGAAGATGTTGAAGGACATGGAGTTGCTAAAGGAACTTTAAGAGAAAACAAAAGACCAAAAAGATATTCAGGATATGCAACATACATAACAAAATTGATAGAAGTTGAACCAACTACTTTTGAAGAAGCTGCTCATCAAGAAAAATGGAAGAAGGCAATGCAAGAAGAATATCAATCCATCATGAAGAATGGAGTCTGGGAAATCGTTCCTAGGCCAAAGGACAAATCTGTTGTCACTTCAAAATGGATTTACAAAATCAAACATGCGATTGATGGAAGTATAAAGCAAGATTTGTTGCAAGGGGTTTCTCTCATATAGACTATGAAGCAACCCTTGCACCTACTGCTAGGTATACTACTATAAGATCTTTGGTTTCGCTAGCTGCTACAATGGGATGGAGTATTCATCAAATGGACGTAAAAACAACTTTTCTGAATGGGACCATCGATGAAGAAGTATACATTGAACATTTGGAAGGCTTTGAAATAAATATCAAGGATACATATGTTTGTTGAATCAAGAAAGACCTATATGGTTTAAAGCTGTGTTGCACGAGTTTCTGGAACTTGGGAACGTTGGGAAGTTGGGTATGGGTGTTCGGAACAGCTAGAGGTTTCTCCAAAATTTCTAGGAAATGACTAATTGGGAATGGTAATTTTTATAATAATAAATTTAAAAATTAAAATTTAAAAGTTGTTGTTGTTGTTGTTTTGTTGTTTTTTTTTTTTTTTTTTTTTTTTTTTTTTTTTTTTTTTTTTTTTTTTTTTATTATATTTTTATATAATAATCAAAATATTTCAAATATTAAAATCAATTTAAAATTTTAATTCATTATATGAATATCAAGTTCAAAAATGAAAATTTGAAAATGTAAATGATTCAAGAGAGACTTTTGAATTTAAGAAACATAGTGAAAATCAAAGAACTCATCATATTAATATTCATATTTCTAGCATGCCCAATGTAGTACATAGTAAAAAAGATGACAAATGCCCAAAGTGGCAAAGTAATACATGGTCCAAAAATGCTCAAAGGCCAAAACATAACATTAAAGACTAAAGTTGAAGATGATCATAAAGTGCAGTCTTCAACATCAAGACTATCCATATAACCTTGAGCCTCACTGGGCACTCCAATTTCATCATCACCATCATCAATATCAAAATCACTTGCAATGCTACCCAAAGGTATGCCAACTAAACTTGCATCTGGTGAAGGATTATCCTCATCATCATCAATCTGAGAAGCCTCCTCAGCATCAACATTCCATCTTGTTGCAAGTCTCTCTAAATACTCAGGTAGCTTCCTTGAGCAAAGTCGAAGACTGCTATGCATATAAACCAATTTCTTTGCTCTCTTAGAGGTAAGCCTATTCCTCTTAACAGAGTGAATTAAACTATAAGTAGACCAATTCCTTTCAGCTGCTGATGAACTAGAAACCTGAAATAGCAAGCGTGAGATTTCAAAGATCTTGGGCTTTCCCCCCATACATTCTCCACCATCCAATGGGATTCCTTTGTGCATAAATGTTGATGTCCACCCTTTCATCTTGAGAGAATTTGGAAGGGTTTAAGGTAGAAAATCAATAAATTGTTCCCACATTACAGTTGCTTCATTAGGTGTATAGATTTTGCATATGGCATCAAGAAAGCCTTGTTTCAGTTCTTCATCATCAATGGGTAGAACTCTGTTTGGTCTATCCATATACCACTTTGGATTAAGGGCATAAGCAACCATGTGAAGAGAGGTATTGAGTTTGATCCATCTCTTCCCTATTATCTTATGAATTTCATTGAAGAACTCCAAAGAGGGGTTTCTATCCCGATTGATGTGCCTTATCTTGCCTACCATGCTATCAATACATTCATAAAATTCTCCAAGGGTGGGGGAATGAGAATCTGCATACCTAATCAACTCCACAATTGGAGCTGTGAAAGAAACAACATATTTACAATCAAACCACCAATCATCATTGAGAAGACGCTCTCTTGTCTTCTTTGCTTGCATTGATTTAGATTCAGACCATGCATTCCACTCTTGGGAAACAACAGTGGGTTGTAAGGATGCATGCACCTCAACCATACGTTGAAGAACAATGAAGTATGTAGCATATCTTGTTTCTGCAAGTTTCAAAAACCTCTTCCTTGAATACATCCTATAGATTGCTAAAGAGGCATGGTGATTGCAAATGTACATTTGTGCATCTCTTGCATCTAAAATGAGTTTTGCAATCCAAGATATTTTGCCAATGTCTTTGAGGACATTATTCAAGGCATGTACAAAACAAGGAGTCCAAAAGATATGCCTATATCAACTTTGAACCATTGTTAAAATTGGCAACTAGGGCCAAACTCCATGTGGGTCATCTTAGGATTGATCTAACGATCATCCGATTCCGACAAGTATTTATGGAGATATGAACTTATTTGTATTTACTTGACAAATTGTCAAGGTCGGCCAGCAGCTAAATGTGTGGCACACATGCTCATCGTTTCATATAAATACAAGTGAGGTTGAGGCATTATTCCATCATCTCATCTCATCTTATATTCTTCTCTCTCTCTCTCCTTACTTGATTGGGTTAACAATGAGCAGCTCTCACGTGGGAGAAGAAGGACGCAAAAAGGAAGCAAGGAAGACCTAGCAAGGAGGAGGACGCAGGTCTGTTCTAGTGTTGGTTGTGGTTGACCTAGGTGCAGCAAGCAAGGGATGACTGCGTTGACCAGCAAGTGAGGTATTTTGACTATGACCTAGTGTGGGGAGTCTTCCTCAAGCAAGCCACAATTCTGATCTGCCATTCGTGGACCTGATTTGACTCACGAAGTGACGCTGGCTAGTTAGGGCTGACTGCAGGGCTGCCAATACGTTGACCTGTTTTGACCATTTCTTTTGGACTGTTTTGTGCTGACTTTCATTGCTGTTGAAGGCTGAGTTGACCAAGGTTGAGTCAAGATCATTTGTGGACCATTTGATCTACTTTGCAAGTGTTGGTTAGGGTTTCTATCACTGTTGCTATAAAATTACAGATTTGTACAATTGTACTATTTCTCTCTCTGCTAAACTATTGAAGACTATAGAAGAATTGATCAAAGGGTTTCCCCGCATTGGGGTTTGTCCTTGGCTAGCCGCCACATCTGTTGTCTCTCGTCTTGGCTTGTTTTCTGTCGATCTATTAATGTTCTATCTGCATTTTACTGTACGTAAATGTGATTGCTAATCAGTGGCTAATAAGAAGAAATTGAAGTAAACTGCACTGAGCATAGAACATACCATAAATTAACATGGTATCAGAGCTGAGGTGAAGACAAAGCCCAAGCAAGAGCAAGAGCAATCACGAAAGGCTGTTGAAGCAATCTTAAAGACTTCATGGGGTCCTCATCACACTTCCCTGCTGAAGACAAGCTCTGTGAGAAGTCTGACTATCACGGATGGAAGATGTCGCTCGATCTAACATTGGAAGAGCAGGAAGTGTTGGACCATGTGAGAGGCAGAATCATTGAGCCTCCATCAAATGCATCTGTTGCTGCAAGGAACAAGTGGACTAGGGTTGAAGTCAAAGCAAAGAAGATCATTCGGGACTCTATCGACAAGCGCCTGGTGCCCTACATTTCCAAGCTGACCACCTCCAAGAAAATCTATGGTAGACTGGTAACTTATTTAAAGTTAGTGATGCAAATCAAGTTTTGTTCCTTAAGAATAAGATGAAGGAAATTAAGAAGGGCAAAGATGGGAGTATGCAAGCCTACTTCTTAAGGATCACCGAGATCAAGAATCTATTGGGGAAGTCATTCTTGATAGGGAACTGACCATCACAACTCTTGGAGGACTCCCATCCGAAAGATATGTATTGAAAACCACTCTTCTCAACAATAATGTAATTCCAGGATTTGAGGAATTGATGGCGAGTTGCATTCAAGAAGAGACAAGGATGGAAGAGCAGGAAATCCCTGCATTTAGAGGCAATCCCGCTACTTTCTCCTCCCATGCTAAAAGGAGAAATGATTCTGGGGCAAAATCTAAGGGAAAGGCTGAACCGAAAGGTGGAAGGAAAGGAAGTTGTTTCATTTGCAACAAAATTGGCTACTATGCGATGGAATATCTTGATAGAAAGGACACATCTCATGACGATGATCAAAATCACTCCAAGGGCAATTTCAATAACAATCAAAGGAAGGGCAGGTTCAATGGCAAAGGAAAGTGGAATGCCAGAAATCAGGGAAGTGGTCAACCCTTCAAGAAGGCAAGAAACTCCATGTATGAATCTAACGTTGTAAACAATAAGCATATTATCTAATATCGACCCTCTCTACTACATCTCCTTCGGACTCATTGGGCAATTGGCTTATTGATAGTGGTGCCTCAAGGCACTTCACTGGTTACAAATAAGCTCTCTCTAATCTGATAGAGAAGGAGACCAACTTGGAATTATTCTTGGGGACAACTCCAAATATCCGGTGAAAGGCGTAGGAAATGTCTCTCTTGAATTGAATTAGGGTAATACAATTCATTTGCAAGAAGTCCTATATGTACTTGGTCTCAAAAAGAACCTGGTGTCCATTTCAGCAATGGAAGGCAAAGGCTACAAGGTGGCCTTCATCGATGGCAAGATACGTGTATGGAAAAAGAATTTTAAAGATGCTTTCACTCTTGGGTTTCGGGTTGACTCTCTATATCAAGTCGGAGGAAGTCCACTGGGTGTCATGTCTTGTGACACATCTCTTCAATGCGAACTATGGCACAGGAAGTTTGCCCACCTTCATTATAAATCTCTACATGATGTGAGACAAATGGTAACATGGATGCCCGAGTTTAAAGTAGAGCAAGAAGGTGTATGTTCGGGATGTGCCGAAGGAAAGCTCAAATGGGGACCATTCCCCTCAAGCCATAGCAAGACCTCCTGTATATTACAATTGGTTCACTCCGACATATCTGGTATGATCCCTGTGAACTCCTTGGGAGGATATTTATATTGCCTCACTTTTACAGATGATTCACGCAAGACTTGGATATACTTCTTGAAAAAGAAGGATGAAGTGTTTTCCTGGTTCCGTCACTTCAAAGCCTTGATCGAGAATCAAATTGAGAAGAAGATCAAGATCTTAAGGACTGATAATGGGACTGAGTATGAATCCAATGAGTTCCATAACTTTTGTAAGGAAGCTGGCATTAAAAGGGAGACTACAACACCATACACTCTTGAGCAAAATGGTGTGGCGGAAAGGAAGAATCGTATGATTATGGAAGCTGTTCGTTCTAGAGTTGTGAAAATTGAGATATTATTGCGATAATATCGGAAAATGCGATTTTTTGAGTTTGGCGATATTATCGCCCGATTTTTACGTTTATTATTTTTTTTTTGCAAAAAATCACAATAACTTGAAATAATAGCGAAAAAATCGCAATTTTTTGGGAAAAATCTTCCCTTTTTTTAAATTTTTTTTATTTTGCCGATTTTTTGATGATGAGGAGGTGACACAACCTACCTAGGCTACCCTTGTCACCAGTAGAGGACGTGGTCTATCTCCTGTAGCTCCTAGTTCTTCAGCTTCTAGAGCACAGCAGAGTCCACTTCCAACTCCACTGACATCTACATCTAGAGGGAAAGCTATTGCATTTTCTCGCAAGAGGGGCAGAGGAAATAGTGGTATTAGTTATTTGGTTCATTTCATTGTATATAACATTATGACTCATGATATGAGATACATTATTATATTTTTTGTTGATATTTTGAGGCTAAGTTGGGATTCAGGAGTCAGGACTGACTATTCAAGACATGATTCACTGTTATGTGTGATGTAGCACTAGAAATGATATTACACATCTTATATATTAGTTCTTTTATCATATTTATGTGTCAATGTATTTATTTTATGTTGTAGGTGTTTTAGATATTAAAAAAATTGAAAAGAAATGAATATTTTTGTATTTTACGATTTTTTTCCCTCGCCGATACTATCCCAATAATGATTATTGCAACATTGGTTCATTCCATGCTCCATGATCAAAGGCTTCCGAAGTTTCTATGGGCTGAAGCTGCAAATACCGTTGTATATGTTCAAAACCGATGCCTTCATCAAGCATTGGATTCCAAGACTCCCGAAGAGATGTTCACTAGTAAGAAACTTGATGTATCTCATTTTAGAATTTTTGGAAGCCCTGTTTATTTTCATGTGCCGAAAGAGAAAAGGAATAAATTGGGTGCATCTGGAAAGAAGGGAATCTTCGTGGGCTGTAGCGAAAATACCAAGGGTTATAGAATGTGTGGTTGGTCAAAGGGAAGTTGAGATTAGCCATGATGTCACCTTTGACGAAGATATGGCTCTTAGCAAAGTTGACAATCTTCCTATACTATGGAAATCTGGAGAAGATGACACCAGCAAATCGGAGGAAAAGCAAGATGAAACAATGTCTGAAGTGGAAGAACCCATGGACCCTATTGATCCCCCTCTGCAAGAGCCTTCCTCTTCTAGGAAGCGACCCTCATGGCTTAGGGAGACACTTGATGATGCTAAAGGACACATTGCACCCACAGGGTCTTTCCCGGAAAGCAAGAAGTCAACTAGGTATCATGGATACTTGACCATTATGAGCACAATCATTCAAAATGAGCCCTCATCGTTCGCTGAAGCATCAAGTATGGAAGGATGCTATGACTGAGGAATACGAGTCCATTATGAAGAACGATGTCTGGGATGTGGTCCCCAGACCTTAGGACAGAACTGTTGTCACTTCAAAATGGCTTTACAAGATAAGGCATGGAGCTGATGGAACTGTTGAAAAGTATACGGCTCGTTTTGTTGCTCGTGGCTTCTCTCAAAAGGAAGGTATAGACTATGACGAGATATTTGCACCTGTTGCTCGATATACCACCATCCGCTCGATCATAGCCCTTGCTGCCCCGCAAGGATGGAACCTACATCAAATGGATGTCAAGACCGCATTCTTGCGTGGTTCGATCAAAGAGGAAGTTTATGTGGAACAACTCGAATTTGAGATTCATGATCGAGAATCTCACGTATGCAGGTTGAAGAAAGCCCTCTATGGGCTAAAGCAAGCACCCCGAGCTTGGTATGAGAGAATTGATAGTTACTTGATGAAGCTGGGATTCACTAGGAGTGAAGCCGACCATAACCTTTACTTTAAGGTTGAAGATGATAAACCTCTCATACTGGCGCTGTACATTGATGATTTCTTTCTAACAGGTGCAGACCTTCTCATTCACAAATGTAAGAGGGAGTTGGCTTCTGAGTTTGAGATGAAGGACCGAGGACTACTGCACTATTTCCTAGGATTGGAAGTCTGGCAGAAGCCAGGGGAGATTTTCGTATCTCAAGGAAAATATGTGGTGAAGATATTGGAGAGATTCAGTATGGTGGATTGCAAGCCCATGACTACCTCGATGGAGCTTGACTTCAAGAAGTTAAGTGGTAGTGCTACCAAACCTGTTTTGCAAAATGCTATAGAGTATCATCAACTCATCGGAGCATTGATGTTCTTGGTGAACTCCCGTTCAGATATATGTTTTGCAGTCAACACGTTGAGTCAACATATGGTTGAACCTCACCACACACATTGGATTGGTGGCAAGAATCTGTTGAGATACCTTCGTGGCACAATCACTCTTGGGTTGAGATACACTGTCGGAGATGTGAGACTACATGGATATATCGATGCTGATTGGGCAGGCAATGTGGTGGACCGAAAGAGCACTTCCTGGTGCTGTTTCTCTTTGGGAACTGCCTCGATATCCTGGATGAGCAGGAAGCAGAAGTTGGTGGCTTTGAGCACCGCTGAGGTAGAGTACATTGCTGCGAGTATGGCCTCTTGTGAGGCTGCCTGGTTGCGGAAGCTCTTCAGTGAGTTGTTTGGATTTATATTGGATACTACCGTGATCCTGTGTGACAACCAGAGCGGGATTCGTTTATTAGAGAATCCCGTATTTCATAATCGCTCCAAGCATATCGATATCAGGTACCACTATATCCGGGTTATGGTGCAACGGGGAGCAATAAGGCTCCAACATATCGGTACAAATGAGCAGGTCGCCGATATTCTGATGAAGCCCCTGGGAAAGGTCAAATTCTTGACTTTCCGAGAACGACTTGGAGTCGTTGAGAGACCCTCTTATGAGGGTCCTGCATGATGGATGCACTGAGCTCTGGGAGCTTCGGGGGGCGTGGGGTATTTCTTGGAGCGACATGAGACCACAGGGCGACTCACCCTCCCTTTGTGGTGCGTTATGTACAGGGTGAAAGGTTCAACCTTCCCCTGTGATACCCCATGGCGACTTAGGGACAAGATGATTGATTCTTCTGTCAAGGCATCCTACCCATGCAATCTGGGACTCATGGGAAGTACCTCTCATCTAATCAATGAGTAGGGAAATGGGGCTAGGGACCATAGTAGTACTATCGATGGACGCATTGTTGTATCTACCATGCTCCCTATGCTAGGATGACCTCCATTGATCTGGGATCAGTAAGAGTGGTATGACACACTCTCTGGGACTGACTTCGGGTCAGTGAAGGATGGTATGTTACATCCTCGATCATTTCTTCTTCTTCATAGTTCGACAGAGCAAAGCTGAGCAGTGCAGGGCAATGCATTTGATGGCAGAGATAGTACTGACGGTTAGATGGATTAGCAGATGGAGTTCTCCCTAGTTGGGAGGGAGTGTTAAAATTGATCACTAGGGCCAAATTCCATGTGGGTCATCTTATTAATGGAAGCTGATATTTTTCTTGGATTCCTCTTGTCGAGAGGTGTAGGATTGATCTAACGATCATCCGATTCCGACAAGTATTTATGGAGATACGAATTTATTTGTATTTACTTGACGAATTGTCAAGGTCGGCCAACAACGAAATGTGTGGCACACATGCTCAACGTTTCACATAAATACAAGTGAGGTTGAGGCATTATTCCATCATCTCATCTCATCTTATATTCTTCTCTCTCTCTCTCTCTCTCTCTCTCTCTCTCTCTCTCCTTGATTGGGTTAACAAGGAGCAACTCACACGTGGGAGAAGAAGGACGTAGCAAGGAAGTAAGGAAGACGCAGCAAGGAGGAGGACACAAGTCTGTTCCAACGTTGACTGTGGTTGACCTAGGTGCAGCAAGCAAGGGATGACTGTGTTGACCAACAAGGGAGGTATTTTGACTACGGTCTAGTGTGGGGAGTCTCCCTCAAGCAAGCTGCAATTTTGATCTGCCATCCATGGACCTGATTTGACTCACGAAGTGACCAGTGCTGACTGGTTAGGGCTGACCGCAGTGCTTCCAATATGTTGACCTGTTTTGACCATTTCTTTTGGGCTGACCTTCATTGCTGTTGAAGGCCGAGTTGACCAAGGTTGACTCAAGGTCATATGTGGACCATTTGATCTACTTTGCAAGTGCTGGTTAGGGTTTCTATTACCGCTGTCGTAAAATTACATATCTATACAATTGTACTATTTCTCTCTCTACTGAACTATTGAAGATTATAGAAGAATTGATCAAAGGGTTTCCCCGCATTAGGGTTTGTCCCTGGCTAGCCGCCACATCTGGTGTCTCTTGTCTTGGCTTGTTTTCTGTCAATCTATAATGTTCTGTCTGCATTTTACTGTATGTTAATGTGATTGCTAATCAGTGGCTAATAAGAAGAAATTGAAGTAAACTGCACTAAGCATAGAACATACCATAAATTAACACCCATCAAATCCGTTGCTTTGCAAAAAGGCGCTGCATTTGTGATTACATGTACTACATTTGAAGGACCAATCTCATCAATTGCTTCTTTCAATACTTCAAACGTGAAGGTAACATCCTGTAGTTTCCCACTACAATCAACTGCTCTTAAAAAATAGGGCCTAGCTGGAGATGTAACAATAATATCCAACAATGGCCTTTGTTGAATGCTTGTCCAACCATCCATAACTATTGAACATTATGAATAAATCCAAGATTGTTTAAGGGGGCCCATAAGCCCCTGCATTCTTGTCAACCCCTTATCTAACAACGATGTCCTCATTTTGTTGTAATTTGGAGGTGCATATCCTGGCCCAACATCTATGATTTTTCGCACCATTTCTTTGTAATGTGGAGAATAGGTAGCATTAAATGAAATTCCATTTGCCATAAAAAAATCAGTAATAACATCATTAGGCTCATCCCTATGTACTACATTGTAGATTTTAGAAATTTGTTCCTGAGCAAAACTAGCGGGCCTCTTACTCCTCCCAGAAGTAGACTCCCCCACAGACTCAAATTGGTTTGATGCATTTTGATTAACTGAATCTTCCATATCATGGGAAAAAGATCTAGGTACTTTAAAATTACAATCATTGTCTAAGTTCATTACATTGGATCCTAGGGAAGCCATATGAATCTTTGTCAACTCCGTCCTTTTCAAAATAGTACATGTACAACCCTTTACACCATCACTAAGAGGGATAGAAGATGATGCCAGTCCCTTGTTTAGCTTCCTTGAAACACATGGTTACACAATGTGCACATCCATTCTTCACAACCACCACTATTCTTTTTCTTGTTTTTAGTAATTTTCTTCACAAACTTTAACAAGGGTTTCTTGGGGTTTGCGCTTTCTTGGACTTGACCACTTGGAATTGGAGGAAGAGAAGAATTTTCATATCCACTTGTTGGTATTGAACTACCATCCTCCATGATTTCCTTGATTAATACAAGAGACAAAAAAACACATTATAAACAAAATGTACAATGAGAAATTGAAAAACAACTTGTACTTACATACAAAAATACAAATATACCTATCAAATTCTGCCTATGAATCAAAATTTGAACCAACAATAAGGCTTAACAAAAAGAACACACTAAGGTTTACATATCTACCTATGTGGATAATATCAATAAAATAAATTGGAAAAACTACTATCTATGTAGATAATACCAATAAAACAAAATGGAAAAACTTTGATGTTTTGCATTTAGTTATAAAAAAAAGTGTTGACATAAAAAAATAATGAAATAAATTAGCATAAACTAATCTTTGCTCTGAACTTTTAAGTGGTTAAGGGCTTACACCCAAGTACTTTTATTTCTTTCCATACTTACTAGGAACAACTATGTAAGTTAATTTCGCACCATTACTAATATATCTATGATAGCATATCAATGAGATGAGAAGAAGTCCAAGACAATAGGAAAATAGATTGAACAATTTTTAGTAGATCTTCAATATGAGGTCCCATGAGTCACTGTGCTAGGGTTCTATATTGCCAATTTTTACTCCCATTTTCTTTTGCACATCACAAAAGGCCTTAGGGAATTGCAATTTACAAATTTTATTGCTTCTTATATTTTAATATTTAACTTAATTACATTGTAGACTATTTTGAAATTTGATGTATAAAAGCGAAATTGAAAATAAGAATGAAGTTAAATACTTGAATTTTCTTTATTATTAAAAATCTACCATCTAAATAAAATAGCTATCCAAGTTAAAAAAAAATCAAATTACCTGATAACATCAAATTTGAGGTCATATCAAAGTTAGGGTTATAGCCATAAATGTATAGAGATTAGAAATAAATAGGTTAACGGTATGGCGCCTCTAATGACAGGGTTGGCAGTTGTTAGCTTTCCGAGTAAACAAAGTGAAATTATTATGATAGACGGAGTTTGATTCATCGCAACAAATAGACCCTCAGAATCAGCTACGCTGAAGGTTTTCAATGGTTTCCAAACTTGGAAATTCATTCCTTGCTGACATCATCACGGGAGCGAATCGTCAGAAGAAATAAAAGGTGGTTTTTAAGGAGTGGGGAAGGGAATGAGCTTTGGGTTCATGTGGAAGGCATAACACTAAAACTCAATAGAAACCACTTAGAGCGGAGAAGCACAAGAGGTAGGACACACACAAAGTCCAAAACAACCACAGAGAGAGTGACATTGTAATTCATAGAGAGCAGAGAGAGCTGGGCACGCACATGAAGCCTCTCATATCCTTTTCAGCCGATAGTGCTACAAAGTCAGAAATGTTGTGTCGATATGAGAGCAGAGAGAGTTGGACACGCACATGAAGCCTCCCGGAATTGTCAGTTCCTTCCCAGAGTTAAGCGTGTGACAACATTTTTGGTCCAACCATCTTTGAAGCATGACTGATAACTCGTTAAGCGCGTGACTATAACTCATGGAAAGAAGCTAGCTATAGTGAAGACACAAAAATGTTGGTTGCCTGACATTACAACCTGCTCGATAGGTCTTACCTGAATGATTTACAACATAAAATATTTACACAAAATATGCTTGATCTTGATTCTTACCTAGACCTCTAAATGCGAAACAACAAGTTGTTTATTGTTGAAGGGCTGTCAGCCACTGTTCGCTCTAGCTCTCAACACCAAACAAGTCAGTGCATTCTCCCGCTCTCGACACCAAACAACACAGCTCACTCTCCGGCTCTCAACACCAAACAACAAAGCTCAGCGAAAGCTCTCAACAACAAACAACAGACCTCAGCGAAAGCTCTCAACAACAAACAACAACCTTAGAGTGAAAGGAGGCCTAGAAACCAGCATTTATGGAGGAACTAGAGGTTCTTTTTGGCGCCAAAAAAAATTCCCACCAATTTTCGTCCACAGTCTTCCTGTCAATTCCCCTCCAGTCAGCTGGGAATGCTGGAACACTGCAAAATCGCTTCCAAGTTCCCGATTTGTGCCTTCACAACTCAGAAACCGTCCGCTTCCTTTGTTGTTCCCACAAAAAAAGGAATGTTCCTGTGCAGCTCCAAAGTTCTGGGGAGTGTGGGAACCATCAGAAAGGGTTTCCCAGCTCTCAAGAACGGTTCCCGTGCAACATAGGTTTAAAGAAAGCTCCTAGGGCATGGTATGCAAGAATATGCATATCTCTTAAGATTGGGTTGATCAAAAGTTCTGCAGATCCAAATCTCTACATTAAGGTAGTAAACAATGAACCAATCATTATACTATTTTATGTAGATGATTTTCTTATTACAGGTGTGGAGCATAAAATACAAGAATGCAAGAAGATGCTGGCAGCTGAATTTGAAATGAAAGATCTGGGACTTACGCACTATTACTTGGGTTTGGAAGTTTGGCAGAAACCTGGAGAAATATATCTGGGTCAAGATAAATACATAATCAAGATTTTACAGAAATTCGGTATGATGGATTTGAAGCTTATGACTACTCCCATGATCACTAATCTTAAGAAATTGAGAAGCTTTGACTCTAGTCTCGTCGATCCTACTAGCTATCGTAAGTTGGTGAGATATCTAATGTATTTGGTAAATACAAGGAATGATATGTTTTTTCCGTAAATATTATTAGTCAATTTCAGTTGGAGCCTCGTCATGACCATTGGATAACTGCTAAGTATATTCTTAGATATCTCTGTGGCACTATACATCATTGCCTAATATATGATGAAAAGGAAGTGAAGTTGACAGGTTTCACAAATTCAGATTGGGGTGGCAGTGAGACTAATGGCAAAAGCACTACCGGTGGATGTTTTAGTTTGGGAGCTTCAATGATCTCATGGATGAGTAGAAAACAAGATCCTGTTGCATTACGTAGTGCCGAAGCTAAATACGTTGCTGCATGTGAAGTTGGAAAGGAAGTTGTTTGGTTAAGAAAACTCTTGTCAGATTTGTTTGGAAAGCCTCTAGATCTTATTATAATAAATTGTGATAATCAAAGTAGCATCAAGATGTTCGAAGACCCTGTATTCCATGCAAGGACAAAGCATATCAACAACAAGTACCACTATATTAAAAGTTTGGTATAAGATGGGGTTGTAAAGCTACAATATATTCCAAGAGACGAACAGGTAGCTGATGTGCTAACAAATTCTCTTCCAAATCAAAAGTTTTGAGTATTTTAGAAGCATGCTTGGTTTGGTTGACATTGCAGGTTTGGTTGATAAAGAGAGATGAAGCATCTAATGGTGGATGTTTGGGATGACATTTGGCCGGCCTATGTGTGTTTGATGCTCTGATCCCGAAGAGGGAGGGTGGCGTTGGTCTTGGAGCTCTAACCTTGGATACCCACCTAGATCCCTAGGTTGATGTTTAATTAGTAAGACTAATGGTACCTAGAGTGGTTGAAAACTTTAGTCCATCTTAGTCCCACCTGGATAGATAACCCTGGTCAGGTATCTAGTCCCTGGCACTTTTAGTGTGCTTGAAATCTTCGTAGTTCATGTGTTTTTGAGATGTTCCATGTACCTATATATGTATATATGAATACCTCCCTAATTAAGAGGGAGTGTTGAAGGATGTAACAAGGTTTGGTCTTCATAATTGTATAATGTAATTTATTTGTCAAAAGAAATTTTATAATGACTTATCAAAGCATGGGTTTTATGCTTGGGTCATCATGTTTATAGATCAAAGTCTCTATTGTAAGTTTCTAGGTTTTATATTGAGTCAATAGAGTCATTGTAAATATTATTGGACCCTTCTTGGGCTTTTGTATCATGTAAAAGGAATTATTTTTGAGTCAAATAGGTCATTTGACTCCTCCACAACAAGTTGGCCCTATGATGATGAAGTTGGCCTACATTAGGGCAATTCAACCCCCAGAAGAGGCTATATATAGACAAGCAGTTTGATCCATTTGCTCACTCACAAAACAAGTTCGATACACAAGAAAGAGAGGCATAAAAAGGTGCGAAATTCTAAGAGAAGGAAGAAGATTGAAGGAGAAAACAAAGTTGAAGTTTTGGCCATCTTTCTCACACGTGCGAAGTTAATGGCCTACTGCTGGGGCCGAAATTCTAAATTCTATTGCAGGTCGAAGTTCTGTTGTTGGGGTCGAAGTTCTACTGCTAGGGAGGTCTAAATTCTGTTGCTGCCAGGTTGAAATTCTAGGTCGAAGTTGCTACTGGGAGAACATCACTTGAAAAAGAAGGAAGGTGTTGAAGTTTCTAAGTCTAACAGTTAGAAACCCTCCTTGCACTTTATTGATTTATTCCTACCTACTTGTTCTGTTAATTAACAAGTTATTTACCATGTAAATACTGAAAATAAATACAGGTGCATGATCAACACATTACAGAGCATCAACTGAAGGAAATAGAAACAAGCACACAAATGACACCGTTAGTTTTGGACTAATGTCCCCGGAAAAACCCAATGCGGGAAAATCGGTGCAGCTATCTGAGGGTTTTATTATTAAGTAGCTCTTTTCTGAGTACACTAGGTGCCAAACTGGCTAACCTGACAGAGATAAAAAAATCTGGCAGCAATACCTCTCTTCGGAAACAGGGATTCAGAAAGCCTGCTCCTTGAAATCCCTCTCCAACACAATCTGAAGCTCAGCGTTAGCCTGAAACCCTCTGTGTCAGCCTATTGAGGCTCTACGCAGCCTCTCTGGCCCTCTGCGTTACTCCTGTAGCCTCTGCGTGGATGATGCAGACCCTTCTGGCTCTGTGCAATCTCTGCTACCTCTGTGTGGCTCCCTTTGGCTCTGCGTCTGCCTCTCTTTGCTTCTGTGCTGGTCTCTCGGCACTGTCCTTGCCTCTCTGCCTCGTACTCACTGCCCCTCGCTGCAACTGATCACTGATTCTATCTCTCTTAGCAAACCCCGCTCTAGAGAATAGAATCACTGATCACTTTGGTGTGTTCTCCAAGTGACCCTCAAGCCTTCTCTTACACTTTTCTTGCTGACAAATCAACGGTCGAGATTAAGTCCCTAATTGACGGCTAAGATTAGATCTAGATTGATCCATGTCCTTTGGACCATTCTAACATAGTTTTATATTAATTCACATTAATATTTTAATTTCCCTAAATTTAGATTTAGGACTCCAAAAATATTAATTATTTTAATATCTTCCTAACTGTGTAGAATTTGCCCAAACCCTTTCTGGGTTTTGGAGATCTCATGTGCCCTAACCTCTCCACCAAATTTCGTGGCTAAAGCACATCTGTTGCTACCCAAAATCAACAAAAGGGCTGACTTGGTGATTGGGGGAAGTCTGTGTCTAGGTCAAAAGAGTCTTGGACTATCTCATCTTGTCTTTGAATCTACTAAAGGAAGAGTTTTGACTTGGTTTTCCCCTTATAGGAGTTTTTCCCTGCCTGTCTGCCTACATCTTGTGCTCTTGTTCTTGTGATCTTCATATACACATATATTGGTAATTGCTTGATGAAACATAATATAATAAAGAAATAAAAGAAGCCAACGTAATTCAAAAGTAATTATCAAAGGAGAGTATATGGTTCTCTGGAAATAATAAAGAAGAATTTGGGGTTTATTCATGGTGGTGTTTCTCTTATGCTTATTGTGGTAATTTTTGAATCATGTTCTTAATGGTCTATCAAATTATATTTTATGAGTTATTTTTTCTTTAGCCATTGAGTGGATTAACTATTTGCACAAGTATCTTGCATTAGTTATTGGGTTTAAACAAACATTATAACTTGATTGATCTAGCAGGTATCTTTAGATCTTGAGGGTTATGGTGTTTATCTAGCCCTTATTGATCTAATAATTTGATCTTAAATGTGTAGAGATCTAAAGGATTCAAATCTTGGGCGTGAGGGGAAGTCTTCGGTTGGACTAGCCAACTCCCAAGACATGAAAGCTTAAGAGCCCACTTTGTTAAACTTCAGACTTTATTTGACGATTGGTTTTTTTGTAGAGATCTTGGCCAGTGCTCACCCATTTAAATTATCTCACTTATCTATTTTTATCTATTGTGCATTTAACGAATAGATCTACTTATAAGAGCTATAAATCATTGTGTATATTGTATAATAGAAATTTTGTAAATAATTTAGATTTCTAACCTTTGTATAGATATGATTTATTTTGTACATATCTTGTATAAATCTAACGTGGGTTGTCTAGATCTAGGATTTAGTTGCTAGGATCTTGTACATAAAGTTCCTTTACAGGTGAAAACCCCATCGATTTGGAGGAGAAGCAAGTTATTTGAAGATCTAATTTCTTCCACCATAATACAAGGGTTTCAGTGGTTTTTTTTTTTTTGGGCAGCATTTTCATTTGGGAAAGGATTTCGAGGGGCTTCAAAGCATATAGGCCCATTGTGGGCCCCGATCTACAAAATCCACATCTTTAATCTTGGATGCAAAGGCTAGAAGTGAAGGCAACAAGCCTTCAAGGGATACACAAGCCATTTGGTAAGGGTATCAAGCAAGAAAATTATTTGAAATTCATTTAACCCCTTTCCAATCACATTTTCACCATTAAATCTTGTAGATCTAGTGCTCTTGCATCCATAGTTCATCATTTTATCAAGAGCATATGGTTATCTTGTCTATTGTGATCATATTGCTTGTCTTTTTGTCATTTTTGCAAGGCACATTTGGTTGAATTCTAATGTTGGTGGTTGCAGATCAAGACGTCCATACAAGAGCCCTAAAACTCAATAGATCAAGGCTTATAGCCTTGCTTTTTCCATTGATTTTCCATACTTGCTTCTGCAAGGAAGGTCACAGGCCTAATAGGGTCTCTAAGACTCTTATTTTTGGATTACAAGGCTAAATCTTGTGTTTGCAGACATACGTTCCTTTGCAAGAGTTAGCAAGGGCTAGATCGAAGGCCTATTGGCTATATTTCTTCACCGTATACCCTTCTTTTTGTATTAGACCCGATCCACATTGATTATTGAGTTCTTTCTTGTGCATATCAAGGGTTCAAGGGTTGTGTCATTGTTTCAAAGACTAACACTTTGTATGCAGGGACAACACTTGAATTTGAGATCCGATATTGGTTAAATTCAAGGAGCTAATACCTGTTTTCCAATACCATATGCCTCTGCTAACATTTCTCTGAGATCCGCTTAATGTATTGGACTATTTTGGCACCTACTTTAAGGGCTTCAAAGATCATATCCATGACATTTGTATATGTAGGTCTGAAACTTGTCTTGGGGACTTGTAACTTGTAAGGAGCGGATCTTAGGCTTATTGCCTACCTCTTATCACACATATATCTTTGCTCTTTCATCTTTGAGATTCACATTAGTGCTCGTCCATATTTTGCATGTTTATCAAGTGTTCGGTTTTCATTTCTTGTTATTTATGACTGATCTTGGGCATTCGAACATTGATCTGATTTACAGTTGAATAATCTATTTTACAGTGATATGATTTGATGTAGCAGTGGCATTTTTGAGGTGTGTCATAGTGTTTTTAGCATCAATATTGCATTGGTTATTGTTCCTTGCATTTAGTTTGATCTGTTAGACTGATTTCATCATTATAAGTGGACTGGTATATCTCAAAATAAGCTTCAGTGGTTCATTGATTATTGGCACTGGTATATCTCTTACAATTGATTGTTTAGCATTTGAAAGGGCAGATTGATAGAGATTGGCATTTGATACCTACAGGATATTTGTGAGGATCCCTCCTAGGGTTCTCTAACTAAAAACTAAATTTATTTAATTTTAAACACAATAAGAAGGGAAATAACTTATTTATAACTCAACATTTATTTGATGACAATATACCATTGAAATTTATTTACCACAAATTAAATAAGTAAGAATTTCATTGCAACCATTTACATAAGTAATCAATAAATGGAGGAATACCTGTTTCAATAGCTTGGTTGAGATGTTCTTGACTTTGTTGGGATGCTCGTCTCGACTACCCGATTGAATTTGCCTCCCAACCAACTAGGAATTATTTCCTAGCCCAAGAAACCTCCACAGGTTCCCTAGCTCTCCGAGCTTAAGTCCAACCAGATGTAATGTTTCCAAGTTAAACAAACACTCTTCATATCCAAGTTTGTATTCCCTCATTTATCTCTCCATTCTCTCCCTTCTCTTTCTCCACATTCCCCCCCAAAACAAAGTCCTTCAAACCATAGCCAAGACCAAGGATTCCCCCCTCTCCTCTCATCATTCTTCCCCTTTTATGTCTCTTCCTCCCATCCACCTCAACCATCTATCATTAATGTCATGACTACCCTCTCATCCTTTCATTTAGTATCCTTGATTTTTTTTACCATATCTTGTTCAAAATAGATTTGAGAAGACATTTTGGAAATAAAATATGGATATTTAATTTAGAACTAAATTGGAGAAGACTATATCTTTTCAAAACTAGATTTCAAAAGACACTTTGAGATATGGATATTTAATTTGGAAATTAACCGGAGAAGACCATATCTTCTCCCAAGTAGATTTGAGAAGACACCTTGGGATATGGATATTTAATTTGGAATAAATTGGAGGAGAACATACCCTATCCAAAATTAAATTTGAGAAGACAAGTTGCGAATTGAATAATAACAATAATTAAATTTATATCAGTAAAATAAAATTACAGGTTCACAAATGTAGGTATATACCAATATTTCTTGATAAGTATAAGTCAATATTTTCAGGTAAATTAAGCATTAATAAAAATTAGCATGATAAGATTAAGTAGGGCATTACATATACCCCTCATTCAGAAAACTTCGTCGTGAAGTTAGAGTGAAAAAGATACAAGGAGTTCGAAAGAAGTTTGACAATAAGGCATAACAAAATAGAGAGAGAGTTGTAGTAGTAAAATTAAGTAACTCAGACAATAATACCACTTCCCATCAAGAGTCTCCAACTAATTTATATCCTCCTATCCTTCCTAACCTACTTCTGCTCCCACTCTACTATCCATCCTCTGCTGCTATATTCTATGGCATCGGCTATACCAATCTAACCACTGATAAAACCAATATGGCAGAAGCGTCGACTACATCGACTTAACTTCCCCAGCAAGCAACTGGCAATCATCATCACACGTCTAGGGAGCGTGTCCATCACTACCCTCCCATGATTCTAGGTTTGGAGGTTACACGGTGGGAAATACCTCCACCCCTCCTCACAACTAGGGTCAACACCCTAATATGGACCACACTACAGCGCTAGTTGGATACTTGTTATCGAATAATCTAGTTAGGTAGACTTGTCGCCTGCCATTTACATTTTATCTATGTCATAAGAGTGCATATCAAGTAGATACAAAATGTAATAGAACAATGTACATCATAGCTCTCCTCATTAGATGTCTCCACCTTCCTCAATGGAAGAGTAGATCTTGGTTATCATATAGTTCTTTCCAATCTGCAGGTTAGTTCTCATTCATGCATATATATAACAACAAAATATATATAGATAAGTGATCTTAAACATCATGTTATTAAGTCTAGTATCCACGTGTCAAGTTTGTAGTTCATATTGGAAATAAATCTTACATTAGATAAATCATAATTTCACCAAGTCATTCATTAGATAAATCATATCCACTTAAGCCATACATGAAACAACAATAACTCTGATAAGTCATGCACTAGATAAATCATCACCAAGTAAGTCATACATTAGGTCATACATCAAACATTTCCATCATCAATACCTAATCCATCTAATGATTTATATAAGTAGTTTCACCTATCCAACTAAATGCATCAATATTACATAACGTTCATAAATAAATAACATGGAACTCAAAATAGAGCCTTAGCATAGGTAGCCATTTAAGTCAAAATGGGCATCATAAATGCTCAAAAAGTGAGGGGTAGTCATGACGTATAGTTTCAGCATCCTCCCAGGTATCAGATTTGAGGCTACACTCGTCCCACTGACCTTAACCTAGTCCACCATGCGAAGTCTGAGCTGTCGAACCCTACGGTCCAATATGCGTAATGGTTCGACCACTATGGTTACCATGTCCGAGACCTACAATTCCCTCCAATCTAGTTTGTGAGATTCATCAGAAACATAATGTCGTAAAATAGATACATGAAAAACATCATGAGTTTTATGCAAATGGGGTGGCAATACAAGACGATAGGCAACAGGTCCAATCTACTCCTTGATCCTAAAAGGTCCTACAAACCGAGGTGACAACTTTGTCCCTTTCCCAAGTCGAATGGTGCTTTTGTTGGGTCGGATACGAATAAAAACTTGGTCTCCTACTTCATAACTTCGATCAGTCCTATTTGAATCAACATAACTCTTCTGTCTATCTTGTGCTTTCTTTAACCTTTTTCGAATCTGTCTTACCTGTTCTTCCATTTCTTGAACTAATTCCGGGCCAACTATTACTCGGTTCTCCAACTTTTCCCAACTCAATGGAGTCCTACATGGCCTCCCATATAGAGCTTGATAAGGAGGCATCCTGATTGAATTGTGGTAACTGTTATTATAGGGAAACTCTACCAATGGTAAGTACCTTTCCCACTGAGTCTGATTATCCATGATGTACATTCTAAGCATGTCTTCCATAACCTGATTTACTCTTTCAGTCTGCCCATCTGTTTCTGGATGATATGCAGTGCTCAGGTTCAACTGAGTCCCTAGTGCTGACTGCAAACTTGTCCAAAACTTAGATGTAAATCGAGAGTCTCTATCAGAAATGATCTTTGTGGGTAACCCATCTAGTCGAATAACTTCACTTATAAAAACTCGTGCCACATCAATAACATCGTAAGTGTCTCTCACTGGGATGAAATGGGCACTTTTGGTCAATTTATCAACTACAACCAATATAGCATTGTGCCTTTGTGAAGTGAGTGGCAAACCCATAAAAAAATCCATAGAAATTACCTCCCATTTAGACATAGGGATGTCATGTGGTTGTAGGAGTCCTGTTGGATGGCAATGATCGGCCTTCACTTGTTGACATTCGAGACATTTGGTGATGATCCGCATACATCTTCTTCACTCTAGGATGTGCACAATAGAGTGCTCTATGTAACTCTTCGAGGATGGTTCTTCTTATACCCCCTTCCTTAGGTATGTACATTCTCCCTTTAATTCTCAATAGTCCATCTGGTTCAAGGACATATCCCTCAAACTTTGGTTCTATCTGCTTCCCACTTTGGAGTGCTGATATAACCTTTAGATACCAACTATCTTCAAAGAGTTTCTCCAACACATGTTCCCACAAATTGACCCTCAAGGCTACTAGGGAGAAGGTTCGTGGCCCCCTGCTTAGTGCATCAGCCACCACATTCTCCTTTCCCTTAATGTATGAGATCTCAAAATCATACTCACTCATGAATTCGCTCCACCGCCTTTCTCTAGCATTCAATCCCTTTGAGTGAAGAGGTGCTTTAGGCTTTGGTGATCTGTGCTTAACTCAAATCTTCTCTCAACGAGGTAGTGTCTCCAGAGTTTCAAAGCTAACATCACTGCTGCTAACTCTAATTCATGGGTAGCATACAACTCTTCATGTTTCTTCAATTTTCTAGATGCGTAAGCTATTACTCGCCTTCTTGCATCAATACCGCTCCAATCCTTGTTTCGAAGCATCGGTGCAAACAATGAAGTCTTTTTCCATGTCCAGTACTCCAAGGATCGGTGCACTAGTTAATAACCTCTTTAGTTGAGTGAATGCAGTGTCACATTCATATGTCCATTCATACCTGACCCCTTTTCGCTGTAATGTGGTGATGGGTTTTGCAATCCTCGAAAACCCTTCCACAAACCCGTGATAAGAACTTGCTAGCCCCATAAAACTACGCACCTCATGAGTATTTTTCGGTACTGGCCAATCCATTATGGCCTTTACCTTTTCCGGGTCAACTGAAATCCGTTCTCCTGAAATGATGTGCCCAAGATGATGAACTTTCTTCTAAAAGAAGGAACATTTTGATAACTTTCCATACAATTGATTTTCCCTTAAGCAAGTCAATACAACCCTTAGGTGCTTTTCATGCTCTTTTTCATTCTTGGAATACACAAGAATGTTGTCCAGAAAGACTTGCACAAATTGGTCCAAATACTTCCTGAACACACCATTCATGAGGCTCATGAATACCGCTGGTGCATTGGTCAAACCAAATGGAACAACTACGAACTCGTAGTGCCCAAATTGAGTTCGAAATGCAGTTTTTGAGATGTCACCTTCCATAATCCTCAATTGGTGATATCCAGATCGTAGATCGATTTTGAAAAAACCACTGCTCCCTTCATTTGATCAAATAGGTAATCTATTCTAGGTATCGGGTACCTATTCTTTATTGTGACTCTATTCAAGTCTCTATAATCTATGGATAGCCTTAAGGAACCATCCTTCTTCTTGATGAAAATCACTAGTGCACCCCAAGGTGAAATACTAGTACCTGATAAATCCCAAGTCTAAAAGCTCTTTTAACTACATCTGCAACTCACAAAGTTCTGGAGTTGGCATCCTATAGGGTGTCTTAGATATTGGTTCTGCACCAGGTTTTAGGTCGATTGTGAAATCAATCTCCTTTACAAGAGGTAATTCAGGCAATTTCTTAGGAAAACATCCTTGAATTCTGGCAAAATTGGGTGTTGATCTAGGGAGGGTTCTTTCTGGTCATTTACAACCTTGACCACATATAGTTTGCAACCTTGTTGGAGACAACGTTTTACCTTCATCATGGATATGAATTGTAGCGACACTTCTCTCTTGATTCCACAAATCTCAATTGACCTACCTTCATCATCTAAACAAATCACCTTCTTCTTGAAACAGTCTAGCAAAGCTTGGTGAGCTTCTAGCTGGTCCATTCCAATAATTACATCGTACATCCCCAATGCTGTGACGTATGCTTTCAACTTAGTTATACACACCCCAAGGTTTACCTGACATTGGTCAACACTAGGTCCTACTGCTTGTTTTATCCCAGAAGCCATCTCAACTTGCTTTAAGTCATCGTGCTCATAGGCTGCCAACCCACATTTTTGTAATGCAACTGGTGAAATGAAACTATCTGTAACACCTGAATCAAACAAAATTTTAACTTTTACTTTGTTTATCATACTTGGGGTTTCTACCATGGCAGATTGGGGTTCAACTTGTTGGTTATCAACTGTTGCATAGATTCGATGGTGGCTACTTGCTCCCCCCATTGGTGCTTTTCCTTCTCTACGGTTGTTACCAGTTTGTAACTCAGGACAGTCACGCTGGTAATGAGGTCCCCCACATCCCCAACAAGTGATGCGTGGTAGACTTTGAACAAAATGTTGTGGAGTTCTTTGGAAAGAGTTCCTTCCCTTACGACCCCTGCCCCTACTTGTTGCTCCTCGCGTATGACCTTGATTTGCACGAATCCTTGAAGCTGCACTAGTAACCATTGAAATCCCCACTGTCGGTGCTTTGGGTACAACCTTGTTTCCATATGGCGGTGGTCTCAAACTTCCCTCCCTGGGGAAGGTATGAGGGGCCTTCCCCATAAACTTTAGTTGTTGTGGAGAAATTGTTTTGTTTCCACCCTTTAAGTCTAAGTGCTCTTCAACATAACGAGCATGTTCCACAACTTCTGCAACTGAAGATGGTTTCCACATCTGCACCATTGCCCTAATCTTAAGGTTCAATCCATAAATGAAACGATCTGCTTGGTGCTGATCAGTATCCATGTAGGAGACATACTTGACCAATTCCATGAATCTAATCTCATATTCTTCAGTGACGATTTCCCTGTACCAAAGCATGAAAGGCTCCTACTTGTTGTTCTTCATAATATGTTGGTAGGTACTTTTTCCTGAATCTCTCCTCAAATAACTCCCAAGTAACTGTGTCCAGAGTGAGGTGTAGTTGACACTCTTCAGAGCACTATCTCTGAGTTGGAATATCGCTATTTTAGCTTTTGAATTGGAAGTATAATCTCTTAGTGCGAAGCACCTTCTCATTCCTTCCAACCAGGCTTCTGCACGTTCGCTGGCACAACCTCCAACAAACTCTGGGAGCTTAATCTTTTGGTGCTCCCTAGTAATGTCCTCGATTGGAGGTCCTCTATCAAAGTCTCTTGATCCCTTGAGATTGCCCAACCTTGATGGAAGGTGCTCTACTTCCACTTCAATTGTTTGGCGCCCTCTTAGAGTCTCATTAATTGCTTCTAGGGAACGCAAGATGAGAGCCAACTCCGGTGATGGTAATGGGTTATTTGTAGGAGGTCCTTGTGATGACCCTCCTTGACCTTGATTTCTTCTCGTCCTCACCATTTTGAATTGTTCAAATATCTGTATGATACACAAGACTTATTAGCACAACTTAGGGCCTTGTCAATTCTTTCTTGGCTCACACATGTTTTGCATAATGATAGATGTAAGTTTTCCTTTTGTTATGCTTGTAAACGAGTATTTCTAATATTGAGAAGATATCTGTGGATCTACTAAATCCTCTCCCATTGCTATCTAAGCAAGTGCTATGACGCACTGCTAGTCACCCTCAAATATCTTTAGATATCCCTAAACAATCATCCTAAATCCATCTTATATATTTTGAGCATTCACATAAACATTATCTTACCATTTTTATTCACATTATTATAACTAGGTGTCCTCTTGAAATTCCATTAATAATACTAGATTGTCATTTTTATTATATTATATATATATATATATTATATATATATTAACCTTGTGTTTTCAAAGTAGGTGTCTAGTGGCCTCAATCAACTCAACACTGACATTATTGTTAGGTATTTACTATCCCAATGATATATATAGAATGGCTAGTGCTACATGTTTTAATATTTCAATATTATATATTGTCTTAAAGGAGGTTCTAATGTGCTAATCAATTGGTGTTCACCTTTAACACTTTGATCTGAATATGGATTTCCATTTTGTAAACATATGCATATTAATACTATGACAATATCTAATATAACTCTATTGTGTCTCAAAAAAAATTCAAGAAGTTGCATCATAGAAAAAAAGTTAAGAATTATGCATGGCATCAAGCATAATGTGAGCAACTTGTAAAAATTTCACTTAAGTTCATTTATATTATTGAATATTATTAATAAATAAACAACTTGTTTTAATGCAACTTTAAAAGGTTAACATTCTCACTAAATCTTGTCATTATATGAATTAATATGGTTGTAAGAAAATATATTTTCTGCAAAATAATATTTCTTTGTATTAATGTTAATCTCATTTTTTTTTTTTGTAGAAATAATCTCGATTTTATTAAAGGGACTTAACTCTATAAGATATTACAACCTTCTTGTATACATAGATAGGTTATCTTTGTTTACTAAGTCAATAATTGGTGGGCACTAACCTCTGTAAACTCCTATATAAATTTATGTAGTGAATTGCGTAATTTATGGTGAGCAGTAACTCTTGGAAAACATATTTAGCTATCTAAGTGTAATTTTGGTGGGCTCTAACCTCGATAAAATCCTATATAAATTTATGTAGTGAATTGCATAATTTATGGTGGGCAGTAACTCTTGGTAAACATATTTAGCTATCTAAGTGTAATTTTGGTGGGCACTAACCTCAGTAAACTTCTATATAAATTTATGGTGGGTAAACATATTTAGCTATCTAAGTGTAATTTTGGTGGGCACTAACCTCAGTAAACTTCTATATAAATTTATGTAGTGAAAAACTTCTATATAAATTTATTTAGTGAATTGCATAATTTATGGTGGGCAGGAACTCTTGGTAAACATATTTAGCTATCTAAGTGTAATTTTGGTGGGCACTAACCTTAGTAAACTTCTATATAAATTTATGTAGTGAATTGCATAATTTATGGTGGGCAGTAACTCTTGGTGAAGATATTTGGCTATCTAAGTGTAAAGAATGTTCTAAAGAAAAGTATCTCAACCATTTAATTCTCATTGATTTCAACTATTTAATTCTCATTCATGGGTGGGTTTATCATTTTGAACATGATTAATTTTGAAAGTCAAGGAAGGTCAGTGAAAATGAAATATTAACATAAACCCTAAATTTGTGTTATTAGAAAGTGGTGTTCTAAAAATAGAATGTCATTTTTTTTTGGTTGTCGCTCAGGAAATCTAATTGCCATATAGCAAATATCCTTTTACAAAAAAATGTGAGTATTTTTTTTACCAACAGTCTAGTTTCCGCATTGTTGCCCTAACATTATAGTTTTCACCTAAGCGAAAATGTCGTACACAGGGAGACATTTAATATAGGCTATAGAATGTGGTTGGGTGGTATAATCGTTTTCACAGAGTGAGATTTTGACATTATTCTTTATGCATGTCCAAAAGCTCCAACACACCATACATATACAGAACACCAGTGGGAGCACACCGTGATGCAAGTATTTGGACTGAACAAAATCCTGTTGAAGATATAGTGAAACCAAATATGGTGGTTGAAGTACCTTAACATAACAACTTGCTAGATCCAGATTGACGTCAAGCATCAGTACATGGATATGAATATAATGATTTCTTCTAATGTGTTTTGACGTTCCTCATGTTTCCAAGTGGTTGCTTCCAATAACTTTGCTTATTTTATTCAAGGCCTCTAACATTACAACTTGCAGCATTGCACCTTTGGATATCAAGTTGGACAAGCAAAAAGAATTAAGAGATCTAAAATCAAGTGATATTTGGAAAGCCAAAATTGTAAGATTCCGGAAAGGTGTAAAACCTGGAATTAAAACAAATGATTTTCAGGTAGGATTTATGCATCTTGACGAAGAGTCATACATGTCACAACCAAATAAGCCATTACAATGCTGCCTTGTTTGTACAGAAGCTTGATAAGCGTAGAGTAATAGCACTGTCAATATGTATAATATTCAAGATAGGGAAATTATTGTACAACGTACAGGCACGAGGATGCCTAGAGGCTTGTATTTCTAGAATGCATTGATCTTGGTTTCAATTATTCAAGGAGCTAGGTCAAACTGAGGTGGTTGAACTAATTGAAATTGAAATCTTCCTCATGTCAACGCTCACTTTTATGAAGCATTATTTACAAATTTCATTGAATTTCTTTTGAAATTTCATGTTGATATGAATTTCATTTCAGTTCAATATGTTGGGGGAAAGACCTTTCATGCTCACTCAACAGGTGGTAATCTTTAATTCCTTTTTCATTCTTTCTAGATGGCAATCTTTAGAAAGTTATTCATTCCATGTACAACCAATTTGAATGTAAAGAAAAGAGGTTTGTGTTAAGCTGGTTGGAACCAAATAACAATTCTATTTCCAAGTCCTCTTCAACACAATGGGGAAATGATGAGAAATAAGGGCTCTCTCATTGTATATAAATGAAGTTTGACCGCATTACAAATATATACCTTGACTCTTAAGCCATCAAGTATTCCTTTTCCAGCACATTCCCAGAGAAATGATTGTACCCTCATTGATCGCCACTCATTGTACCCCTATTGGCTTTTGTCAACACTCAAACCCTATTGGCGCTTATTGCTTTGTTTGAGTGAAGGTCTACGGTGCAAGTCCGGCCAGCACCATTGCTTTGTTGGAGTGAGGTCTCCTGTTCAAGTCCGGGTAGCACCATTGCTGTTCAAGTCGAGGTGGCCCAATTTCTTTTATCCTTCTAGTATGTGATATTTTTAATGGATCCATTTTTACTTCTATTTGACATAAAAGTTTGATGTCTCTGAGCATAATTTTGGTCTGTAGCAGTCAGAGATGTCCCTTGTTAAGGCAGGTTCAGTCTAAATACCAATGGAATTATTCTCAAGATCTATATTGTATTGTTTAGACTTTGATAAGTAATTTCTGTGGCTGGTCATAAGGGCCAAGCGTAAGGAGTTGTCGACCAATATAATTGATTGGAATATGCTGCCTTTGCCTATACAACTAACTTGGAAATTTTTCATAACAAATGTTTAGAATTAGATCTTACAGTGGACTTAGTACTGCAAAATGTATTTTTAGCTTCGATGTTGTCTTTTGAAGTTGCAAGTGATGATTGATTAAATCAAATCATCAAGCTAATTGAAAGTGGTTGTAATGGAATTGACTTCTTTAGGTTGTTTGAGTTGCTCTAGCAATTTTGTAAAAAAGTCAAATCGTTTTAGTAGTAAAAATATAAAAATATTATTTTTTTATCATTTAAATTTATGGTCAATGTCATTTAATGATTTAATAATTCAATTTAATTTGGTTTCTAATATAATTAAATTCGTTTGCAATGTTGTTTGTTGTTGTTGTTTTTTTTTGCTAGTAGGTAGGTTTCATGGTCTAGATTTTGAACCTAGGCTCTGATACCATATGTGAGGATCCCTCCTAGGGTCCTCTAATTAAAAACTAAATTTATTTAATTTTAAACACAATAAGAAGGGAAATAACTTATTTATAATTCAACATTTATTTGATGACAATATACCATTAAAATTTATTTACAACAAATTAAATAAGTAAGAATTTCATTGCAACTATTTACATAAGTAATCAATAAATTGAGGAATACCTGTTCCAATAGCTTGGTTGAAATGCTCCTCTCGACTACCTGACTGAATTTTCCTCCCAACTAACTAGAAATTATTTCCTAGCCCAGGGAACCTCCACCTGTTCCTTAGCCCTCCGAGTCCAAGTCCAACCAGAGGTAGTGTGTCCAAGTTAAACAAACACTCTCCAGATCCAAGTTTGTATTCCTTCATTTATCTTTCCATTCTCTTTCTCCACATTCTTTCCCCAAAACAAAATCCTCCAAACCAAAGCCAAACCAAGGATTCCCCCCTCCTTTCATCATTCTTCCCCTTTTATGTCTCTTCCTCCCATCCACCTCAACTACCTATCATTAATGTCATGACTACTCCCTCATCCTTTCATTTGGTATTCTTGACTTTTTTTACCATATCTTGTTCAAAGTAGATTTGAAAAGACATTTTGAAAATAAAATATGGATATTTAATTTAGAATTAAATTGGAGAAGACCATATTTTCTCAAAACTTGATTTGAAAAGACACCTTGGGATATGGATATTTAATTGGAAATTAATTGGAGAAGACCATATCTTCTCCCAAGTAGATTTGAGAAGACACCTGGGGATATGAATATTTAATTTGGAATAAATTGGAAGAGACCATAGCCTATCTAAAATTAAATTTGAGAAAACAAGTTGGGAATTAAATAATAACAATAATAAAATTTATATTAGTAAAATAAATTTACAGTTTCACAAATGTAGGTATATACCAATATTTCTTGATAATTATAAGTCAATATTTTCAGGTAATTAAATATTAATAAAAGTTAGCATAATAAGATTAAGTAGGGCATTACAATATCGGCATTGCTATTGCCTAAACAAAGATAGCCTTGTTTGGATTACTAACTCTCCCTCTCTCATCTTTTTGCTAGTTGTATTGTGCAAAGTTGCATTGCATGATATTTTTTGCATTTAGGACAGCTTTGGGCACATTCGTCATTGGTAAACTTAGTGCTGTCATAATCGGTTTTCTGCTAACATAAAAGTTGGATCACTACTCATTGATAACTTAGAAACTTAAGTATCACAAATGCTTTCATTGGTTCATAGTGTTTACATTGTTTAACATTTGGAGAAGTCCTTCGTATGCGAAGAATGCTAATTGTGAGTTTCAAAGCTCGTAATCTTGCACTTGAACTAACTTGCTCACAAAGCATTTGAAACACCAAGCTCTAATCTCATAATCTTGTTGAGTGCATTAAGTTACATTCACTTGTCTTTGGGAGATCTGATTGGCAAATTTAAAGAATATCATTAAAAGTCTCTTAAGTAATTGGTGATTTATAAATATCATAGAGCGTTGGTTTATTGAGAAATCTGATTGGTAATAGCTGTGATTTAATTACAACATTGGGATTGTGATAATCTGCTTGTTGAACAAAGAATTTAATAGCCGGGAAACTTGCTAAATCTAATTAAGTAATTGACATTGTCTTGTTGTAGATACTTGCTGTGTTTATCATTAAACTTGTGGACAATATCTATTTGAGGAAGTTCTATTTTGGTTTTCTATTGTATTTGGTTGGCACTTTGATAAATTGGCATATGTTTTTTTTGCTAAAATGATTTTTTCATTAATTAATTAAGTACTCTTGTCACAAGGCTAATCTTAACCAAAGTACTTAAAACATTAAAGAATCCTAGCTCAAGAAGCACTCACTCAAACCTCCTTGCATTTGCATCCTAATATTAGTTGCATTAATAACTTACCTCGAAGCATAAGCTTGGTTGATAGACCTCTAGGGCCACCCTTCTCATCTAGCTTGAGGGGCTTAGCAACTCTTCGGTGGTTAACACAGTGACCTTGTAGTCTCAGAGCCATGGTCTTTGCAACGCCGGAGGCATCGAGTGATAAGAGCCTAACAAAAAGTATTGTTAATCGAGCCCTTGCTTGCTTCCTGTTGGCCTCCTTCCCACAACATACCTTGGAGCCTACCCTTAAAACTATTAAGGGAAGGTCATAGTTAGATTAGACATTTAATTAAAAATAACCAAGATCTTTGCATCTCACCTAGGTCCTAGAATTTGCATTTCATTTAAGTTAGTGAAGCATCCAAGCAAAAGTTGTCCATTCGGCTACTTGGTCTTAATTCAATAAGCAAGACTATTGACTCCATAAGGCACTGACCTCAAATATAAATCTAATCCTTGAAATCTTGCTAAATATAACCTGGTAGCTAGACCACTCAACTATGTCTCTTAGACTCGGTTCCCAACTTGTCCTTCATCATCTCATTTCCATAGGGTCTACCCCCCATAGCTTGTTGTTGGGAGACAACTAGAATGTAGAGGTTAGGGATCAGGGTGACAGTGCCTGACCTGAGTTGTTGTCGTGGTGCCTATATATTTTGAGCGACAACACAGTGTTCAATGCATCCATCTCTAAATCAAAATCAACACCAACATCCTTATCAGGGTCAAACTCTGCTGGTTGAGTCTCCACTATCCAATTTGAGGATGGATTAATGTCTTCCAACACAATGGGATCTGTATCAGGGCTTTTGTTCAGCGATTGATTGCGCCTTAGCCGGAGGTTGTATTGGACGAAGACTAGATCATTTAACCGTTTTTGTTCTAAACTATTTTTATTCTTCGTGTGAATCCTCTCAAAGACAAACCAATTGCGCTCACACCTAGAAACACTACAAGTTTGACTCAAAATACGGATTGCAAACTTCTGCAATTGAGGACACTGGCTACCAAATGCCTCCCACCATTGTGCTGCAAAAAACATAGTTGTGTAATGAGTTAGTTCAACAAATTATATCCAACTTTAAAATTATAAACAATTTAACAAAACAAGAATTTGAAAATTGACAATGTTTACCTGGTTCATCTGCTTCCCTTGCAATCTTTGCTAGGTTATTGCCAAAGGTACCTGTGGCTCAACTGAAACAAGTGATCCGTCAGTGTATCTCCATCTATTGAAACAAGTGATCTATTGGTGTATCTCCAGCTGCTCACTCTCATCAAGGACCATGCGATCAAGGCACTTAATCAATCCATCTCTCACCTCCCTAGTCAAAGCTTCTCCCACCAGAGCTTTATAATGATACCTTGGGTTTCGAAAAAAACCCAATTGCATGTATAGGGTGATGGAGTTGATTGTTCCATCTTTGATTTATGATTTCCCAAATGGGCACATACTTGGCCACTCTCCTTGTATGCTGCCTTTGTTTGCTCCTTTGCTTGATGTATAGCCTCATAAGTGAAACCCATAGCCAATCTTTCCCCATCCACCAACTGCAACACCTTAACTAGTGGTTCAACAACTTTCACAATCTCTGCTGTCTTTTTCCAAACTGTCTTCATTAACTTTCTTTCTTACATCTTTGCCATCTTGTTTGTGAGCCCATTGACATCTATTCCATTCATCACTAGAAAACATCCTTTGCAAGTTTCTATGTTGGGAAAACATAGATTGCAATGCCAAAAATGAGTTGTAAATCTAGCGATGGCAGGCCTAACAAGATCCTTGCCCCCTGTGTTTTTCTTCATTAGGCTCAAAATCCATGAGTGATTATAGATAGACTTTGTTATGTTTTTGGCATGCTCTATAGTGTTCTTGATCCAATCTAGTGTACCAATATCCTCAAGCATGAGGTTTAGGTAATGGGGTCCAAAAGATGGTTTTGTGTTTTTTCTCTAACATTTTACCAGCAAGAACATAGTTAGAGGCATTATCTGTGATGATCTAAACAACATTAGCCACCCCCATCTCTTCAACAACTTCATTCAAACGCTGAAACAACAAGTGTGCATCTTTCACCTTATCAGATGCATCTACTTATTTTAAAAACATGGTCCTCTGAGGGCAAAGGATAAGAAAATTTATAATGGTATGGTTCTTTTGATCGATCCATCCATCTGACATGATGGTACATCCTGTTTTCACCCATGAACTTTTGGAATCTTTCAAATATTCGTCAATGGACATAAACTCTTTTTGCAAAAGAGATCCCCTTAATTCATGCATAGTAGGGCATTTGAAGCCCTTTCCAACAGCAAATATGGCATCAAACATAGGTTCATAATATAGTGAACTGGCAACATTGAAGGGGATATCAACGTCATACCACCATCTAGCTAATCACAAACTATTTCTCTCAATTCTTTCTTCCAATGGGCATCTAAAGTAGGCTAGATTTGACCTCTATTAGCTTGAGGGCCATGTGCACTATTAGAGGGAGAGGAGGGTGTGATCGTGAAATAACTTTTGATATTACCCTTCTTTTTTAATTTTACCCTTACCCTTTTCTTGAATAGACTCTAAAGAGGGAGGAACATAGTGAAAGGGGTTGGATGCATCAGTGCAAGGGATAGATGAAGAGCCCTCATAATCAAAATTGGGGTTGGCAGCCATCATGTGTTTTATACTCCTCTTCCTCTCTATTTCAACCTTTCTTTCCTTTTTCCTAACTTTTTCTTCCCCAAACTTTTCAAAATTTTCTAGCAACTCCTTCCTAATTTCCCCAATTTGTTCTGCTGGCGCTGTACATTGGACAATTTGCCCCCTAATTCCATCCATGTGTTGTTTCAACACATGAATGCCCCCACCACCCGCCTTTATTCTTTTATGACAAAATTTGCAATACATTTGATTATCAATCATCTCAGCATATGCCCAAGCAACATCTTTCATTCTCGCAGCCATTTTCGAATATTTGGAATTGGAAATGAAAAGACAAAAGTTTGAAAATGAAAAGAAAAAAACAACTTTTCAATGTTCATTTCTTCTGGAAAAATTACTCTTTTCAATTTCCAAATTTGCAAAAAAGGAAGCAAGGGAAAATTTGAGAAGTGAAAAAAAATTACCTCTAGCCTCCTCAATGCTGTTCCAAAAACCAACTCTAAAATGCTGTTCCAAAATGTTGTTCCGATGATTGCCCAAGAACCTCCTCACTATTGCTCCAAAAACCAACTCCAACTCTTCACAAACTCCTCACAAATGCTCACACAAATGCAATGAGATGGTTGTGAGGAAATGTGAGGGGGTTGGGTCACTTTTATAGGCTTGGGAAATGGGTAGAGGCATTAAGAAAAAAATACCAAAACAAAACTCAGTTTGAACTTTGAAGTCTGAGTTATTTCCTTTTTCCCCGCGGACTAGCCCGACCGGTTTAAGACTGGCTTGGTCGAGCTGACTGGTTTGTTATTGAACCGACTGACTTAGTGTCCAGCTTGGCCAGTTCGGTAATAGATCAGCCACTGACCAATTTTTTGACCGAGCTGGCCCGGGCAGGGGTCTAGCTCGGTCTACCAGGTCGAATCCGATTCAGACCAGCCTGGTTTAAAACCATGATGTCAAGATTACTTTTCTTACTAGTGATAACAAGTCCAAGGGAGTGTTGGATCTAGTACATTCAAACGTGTGTGGTCTTATGTCAATGGCATCTTTGAGCAGTTACAGTTACTATGTGGCCTTCATTAATGATTTCTAGGGGAGGACGTGGTTCTACTTCATGAAGACCAAGGATGAAGTTTTCAATCGCTTTTGGGAATTTAAGGCCCTCATGGAGAACTAGACTAGGAGGAAGATTAAAGTTCTTAGATTAGATAATGGGAGTGAGTATACCTCCAATCACTTAAAGAATTTTTGCAAGGAGGCAGGGATTAAGGAGCTGACGACACCTTACAACCTTCAATAGAATGGGATTGCGGAGAGTAAGAACAGGGCCATCGTTGAAGCTGCTAAGGCAATGATATATGATCAAGATTTGTCCATGTTCCTTTGGCTAGAGGATTACATCATGAGTCAAATATAATTATGAAGATCGATATTAGTTACATTTCTAAACAGCACCTTCATAGAAAAATATTTCACATGTGCGAGTTCTTTCTTCCTTACTTTTTCGTCCATTTTCTCCATTAGTTAGGTGCAGAGGATATGATGATGATGATGAATGAATGTGTTCCAAAGTGATCGAACTATCCTCTATATATATCAATCTAGGAGGTTGAATAGGTGGCTCATGGAAACCTAGGCTGACTTGTTCCCAAGGAGGGCTGACTTTTACATTTTGGTGGACTTTGACTCGATAAAAATTCCAAAATTCTTTTTCTTACAAATGTCCAAATGTGACATGATTCAAGTACATTTTCTTTGACTCAATTTTTTTTTTTGACTCTTATAAGCATAAAGAACATGGTTTGACCAAAAATAAATAATAATAATAATAAATATAATCAATGATAAAATTTACATTTTATCACATTATGAAGACCGACACTAGTTACCTTTTCCAACACTCCTTAGGGAGGTATTCGTAATGACACAACAAGATGCTCTCAAGTTGAAATATTCACATAAGAAAGGATACTAATTGATAAGCATCAGTGATGATTTTTCATCATCATAACCAACATTATCAAAATATCAAGGCCTTGACTAATAGGCTTTATCTCTCCACTAGATCAGAGCACAATGTTGGGAGGCGTAAATTTGGACACCATTGCCTCTCAGGGACATACTGCTTCTGGATGTTCACCAGGTATGTCCTCATAGGACTATTTCCTATTATATTTTCACAATACTTGACACCAGGAAATATCGGTCCTTAGGGCTATTCTTATCTTGGAGTATTGTACTTGACTTACGACAATTAGTCCTTGTCAAAGTACAAAGAATATTCCTAGATGCTCATCCAATCCACCATTCTCCCTACTAGTGCTTTTACTAGGCTTACGACTTTTAGTCCTGGCCATAGTACATAACACATGGAGAATACGGTGTCCACCCTCACTCCCTCTCAAATAAGGAGAAATAGCCACAAGCTTGAGCTTGTCTCAAAATATTAATCAATGCATCAACTATCTGTTCTTTCGTGGAGATTTGTTTGTAGCTTTTCGACTTCTATTTTCATCACATCATAATGAGCTTCGGCCTTCCTGGTTTTCTGACAATCTTCATATCAAATCCAATGTGTCATCAAATAGTTCATCGAATGCCTTATGGATCCAAACTTCTTCGTAGCTGATTTGCAAAAGCCTTCACATCTTCTTTCTTCATACTGTAACAAAATTCTGCTTCACGCTCTTCCAAGAAGTCATATCAGCTCCCAATCATCAGTAGTATCTCTATTAGCATCGGTTCTGTCAACCCAATCAAAGTGTTCCTGAATCGAACCAACCTAAGCTTCCTCTTTTCAGTTGAGGTAGGTACTTCCCATGAGTCCCAGACTGCATGGGTAGGATGTCTCAGCAGGAGAAGGATGAACCACTCATCCTGCCTACATGTCCCCATGGGGTATCCCAGGGGAAGGTTGAACCACTCACCCTATGACTGTGTCTCGGCATTAGAAAATTGAACCACTCATCCTGCCTACATAGCAGACCACTAGGGGAAGGCTGAAGCACTCACCCCATGGTTGCTCATCGCTCCAAGAAGTACCCCCAAGCCCCCCCGGAGCTCCTAGAGCTCAATGTCCATATCATTCAAGACTTTCAGGAGAGAGTCTCTCCACGACTCCTAGTTGTTCTTGGAAAGTCAAGAATTTGACCGTTCCCAGGGGCTTCATCTTAAAATCAGTGACCTGCACATCAGTCCCATAGTGATGGAGCCTTCTTGCTCCCTGTTGTACCATATCCCAGATAAAGTGGTACCTGATGTCTATATGCTTGGAGCGATCATAGAACATAGAATTCCTCAACAATCAAATCCCCCTTTGGTTGTCACAGAAGATCACGATGGTATCCAGCATGTGTCCAAAGTTCCAAACAACTCACAAAAGAGCTTCCACAACTAGACAGCTTCACAAGGGGCCATACTCACAGCTATGTATCCGACTTCTTGCTCCTCCAGGATATCGAAGCAAAACCCAAAGAGAACTAGCACCTAGAAGTGCTCTTGCGATCCTCCACACTGCTTGCCCAGTTAGCATCAGAATAATCATCCAACGTCACTTTATCAGCAGTGTATCTCAATCTATGAGAGATTGTGCCCTCACGATATCTTAAAAGATTCTTGGCACCAATCCAGTGAGGCTCAACCATATATGAGCTCAACATGCTAACTGCAAAACATATATCCGGATGGGAGTTCACCAAGAATATCAATGCTAGTATGAGTTTATGAAACTCAGAGGCATTTCCCAAATTAGGTCTGACATCACTATCGCATAACTTCTTAAAGTTAGGCTTCATCGAGGTAGTCACGGGCTTGCATTTCATCATTCCAAATCCAGAATCCAACTCCATCTTTCTTTTGCAAATGAGAGGGTTTGTTCTTGTCAGAAAGAGGTCGTTCTCATAAGGTACCGGTATGGGACGTCTTTCATCCACAATCTTAAAGCAAAGGTTTAGATCGACTTCACTCCTAGTGAATCTCAACTTCATCAGATAGCTATCAATCCTCTCACACCAAGCTTGGGGTGCTTGCTTTAAATCATAAAGATCTTTCTTCTACCTGTATACATGAGATTTCCGATCATGAATTTCAAACCCCTCAGGTTGTTCCACATCTGAGGTCTTGCTACATGAGGGGAATGGTCCCCTTGTAAGTTTTCCTTCGGTACATCTCGGACATGTACCTTCATGCTCTTCTTGAATTCAAGCATCCCTTTCACCATCTAACTCACATTGGGTAGGGCCTTATAATGAAGATGGGCAAACCTCAAGTGCCGTTGAAGATGTGTCACACGACATGGTCCCCAATGGACTTCCTGCAACTTGATACAAATTGCGAACCCTGAACCCAAGAGTAAAAGCATCTTTTAAATATTCCTTTTTCCAAACGCATGCCTTTTCATCAATGAATGCCACCTTGTAACCTTTGTCTTCCATTGTCAAAATGGACACTAGGTTCTTCTTTAGATCAGGTACATAAAGAACTTCTTTTAAATGAATCATGTTACCCTTATTCAATTGAGGGGTAACATTCCCTACACCCTTTATGGGATAGGTGGAATTGTCTCCAAGAATAATCTCCAAGTTTGTCTCCTTCTTTATCAGATTAGAGAGAGCTTCCTTGTAACAAGTGAAATGCCTTGAGGCACCACTATCAATAAGCCAATTGCCCAACAAGTCCAGAGGAGAGGTAGTGGAGAGGGCCGATATCAGATAATATTCATCTTGCTTATTGTTAACAACATTTGATTCATACTTGGAGTTCCTTGCTTTCTTGGAGGGTTAACCACTTCCTTGATTGCTGACATTCCTCTTTCCTTTGCCATTGAACCTGCCATTCCTTTGATTGTGGTTGGATTTGCCCCGAGAGTGATTTTGATCATCGTCATGAGATATGTCCTTCCTATTTGGACACTCCCTCACGTAGTGGCCAAATTTATTGCAAGCGAAGCATCTTCCCTTTCTTCCACCCTTCGATCCGGCCTTTCCTTTGAATTTAGACCCATAATTATTTTGGGGTTGCCTTTGCTTGAAGGCATTTCTTGCTCCACCATCCTTGTCTCTTCTTGAATGCATCTTGCCATCAATTCCTCAAATCCCAGAATTTGATCGTTGTTGAGAAGAGTGGTTCTAAATACATACCATTCGGATGGGAGCCCTCCAAGAGTAGTGATAGTTAGTTCCTTGTCAGCAATTATTGTCTATCGTAGATCTCCTTGGAGGTTTTCAACTCGGAAACGTAGGCCACCAGACGCTTGTCAATAGAGAGTCTCAAATGATCTACTATGGTCCCTACCACATGCTTTGCCATTTTCTTCCAGTTCTTCCATCTACTAATAAGCTTAAATAGATTTTGTCTTGGCTTGCAACCTTTATTAGAAGACTTATGAAAGAACAAAAAAGGCAAAGTACAAAGATAAAATAGAAACAATAATAATTAAAGAAAGGCGAGGAATGCTTATCTCTTTGAGGAGAGTCAACTCCCTCTTAATCTTGGATCTTTCCTTGTATTAACATGATATCATTCCTATCATTTTCAAGAGTGAGGTTCATTTTACATTGGAAATGGTTAACTAGGGTTTTTGTTCCTAGGGTTTTCTAACTCAAACCTTTGCTAGGATTTGCAAACCCTAGTTTCTTAAAAGTCTTCAAGATTTGCCATTTTAGGAAATGCAAATTCTACAAGCATACTATAGAGTTAGTTGCAAAACCCAAGAGATGCTATAGTGAAACTTTCTATGAGATGGATATCATTTCATTTAAAAAACTTAGTCTTCATATGTAAGAAAATATATTGAATGCTACTATATCAATTAAGTCATGATTTCTAATGTATCTATGTAGACCCTTGTCACTATCTTCTCGAAAGATCATTAGCTTACTCTAGAGACTTCATCATGTCCAAGAATCCTTGGTATTATGTGCAATATGATTGATATAGATCATTTTATGCAAGTGAATAAAATTTATACGTACCACTTCAAATTTTACCTTATTCAATCTTGCAGAGATCTGACAACTTTCTCCAACAAAGGTGCCTCAATTCTTCAACCACAGAAATTTCTTTGAGTTGCTTACTTTGTCTTGGCTTCTTTGAAACTTCATAGATAGGTCGACTTCATCAAAGTAAATCGTCCTTCTTTTATGTATTTGAAGGGAATCTTGGTAATATAGCTGCTTCTCATACTCTTGCCATAGGGAAGAGCTTCATATGCCTTCATATATCTTATTACAGTCTTCAGAATGGTCGGTTTTGTAGTCAGTCCTAACTTTATGTATAGAATGGCTGCCTCGTGCGTTCATGTCACCAAGATTATCCATATAGCTACTGTCCCTTCACAAACTTTCTGGTTTAGCAAGATGATCTTTCAGAGAGCCAAAAGTCTCACAATTGTGTCTTTTATTTGTAACGAGATCAACTTATATTCTTAGATCACTATAACAAATTCAACTTGTATCCTTTGGTTTTCAGTCCAACACATATGTCATGGAGCAAAAGTTTGCATATAGTCTTAGAAGACATTGTCATAATAATTTGCACAGGCTGCCACAGAAATGACCGAGGTATAGTGTCAAAGACTTCACATATGTTTGGTCCAGGATTGCGGTCCTTCTCATAAAGAGGTATAACATTGTTCTGTCTTCTGGTTTGGCATTGAAAATCCAACTCTTTTTCCACTGAGTCTCAGCTTCTAGTAATGATTTTGGTCTCCTTTCATGGATTAGTTCCTATCAAATCACAATGCACACTTCTGCCCTTTGTCCATTAGATATATAATTTCAGAACTCATATATAATCACAATGTCACAAAAAGTTTTAGATACCATTGCAATATAATGTCACAGTAAGGTCTGGATTAATCATAGGTTCATGCCATTATTTTGTCTTTGTAAACACTTCGCTGTTATTGCTATTCGGATGCCTTGGATCTGTATATGTTGGTAAGCTCCAATTCTATTTTTTTTCTATTGTATATGTAGGTTTGTCTCTTAACTTGCAAAATGATATTGCCTTTGCAGAAGAATAACGTCATAGGTATATTGCGTATGCCACAGTACACTAGGGTCCTTGCATTCCTTCAAAATTCTGTCATGTTCATGTTCTATCACAAGCCATAACTCTTCATTGCATTTATCACAGATACATCATGTGGAAAAAAGGAAGGAAGAAAGAGCTCGCACATGTGGAAGATTTTGCTGTGAATAAAAGATTTTTCTGTGAAAAGATCTGGAGTGTCAAAATATAAGGCCTACCTTTGTAATAAAGTCACCTTAGTGATTTACACTTAAAGATAGGCATTTAGATTATTATTAGTTTTTTAGGGTTTTAGACAAGAATATTGTCTTTTGATCTCTATAAGAGAAGTTAACACCATTGTAATAATGGCTCTCGCTATTCATAATATCAAAACGTGTTTGTGTTTATTCTTCCTTGTGTTTGTAGGTGTGCTTCAACCCTATCTAGGGTTTTGTCATAAAGTGGGGTGTAGTGCATTTCATAATATGGTATCAGAGTAGGATGAAACCTGTCAGATGTTTTTATGGAAACCTATATGTCTAACTATTGATCAATGGGCAAATCAATTGTAGAATGGGGCTACTTATATGTAGCCGCCAATAGAGCACCATCTTGTTGTCGAGGGATCTTAGCCAAAAAGGATTGAGCTACCATATCTGTCTATCAGCTAAAAGCCACATCTGAGCCACCATATCTAATAGAGAGCTATAACTGTATGTAAGTGGGAGTTGGCATGAAGAGATCAGCCGTTGTGAAAGTGGGAGCCATTGTTAGGAAGAGAGACAAATGAGTACACAGTAATACATGGAATAAAGCGGATCACCAAAAATTAAAGAAATTAATAAATTAGTCATTTCCTTAGCCACTGTCTAGTCATCATTGCGATAGCCACCATTCCAAAAAGTTGCAAATGCAAGTGTGTAGTCCACAGCTTGAGACTTGAAAAAGCTGCCACTGTGATAGGGAGTTGCGGCTACTGCCTCTATGTTGTAACCATGGCTCAATAATTTGGTGATTGTTAACGTAAAGTGTAATTAAAACAATAGATCGCTTATCATAGTATTTTTACTAGTTGGGTAATTCGAAGGGGTACAAAGAATATATCTTTAGAGTTGTTTATTGGTTTTTCGCTGTTTGTTAGTCTCTCAATCCTTAATAGAGTTTACACAGAATTTTTTTCTTTCAATAGAAATATTCTGGTATACATTTCCACACCTGGAATGTAAAAATCCAGATGCAATTGATGTGCGGAAACCTGTGGGGAATAGTAAAAGGGATTGAACAATCACTGACAGATTCAAATAGATTACTAGAATGGTAGAGTAGAGATGACAAATCCAAAACTATTATTGGTCTCACTCTTTTGATTCTGAGTTACATCACGTAGATTTGGAAAAATCATTGACGGAAATCTAGGATAATCTGAATTCATTGTTTGGATCAAAGCAATGAATGCAAAACTTTTGGTAAAGCTACAATTATTCAGATTCAAGATGTCTTCCAAAGTCATTATGTCTAGCCACATCAACAATCTGAGATCTCTAATTAGATAGTGCTAGTAAAAATTAAAGTTATGGTGGAGGACGAGGATGCCAAAGCCATTTTCCTAAACAGGCTACCTTCTAAATACAACAGAGCCTCTTTTACCATTAGTCAGATGCATTCACAAACTCTGGAAGATATGATTTCAGCTTTCTTGGTTGAAGAAAAGGGAACCATTGTAGGTGATACTGAAGGTGATTGTCAATGTAAGATTGCATTATATTCAAGAAATCATTGTAGCAGATTAGCTTGTTGAGATATCTAGGGGCAGCTAAATCAGGGTGATTTCTCTTACTTTGATAACTGCTTGTGATGTATTTTTACATGATTTGATTAGCTTCTTCTTACTCTTGATTATTATTAGTGTTCTTAATCATCAAACAACTACCAAACAATAAAATCATTGAGACAATAGGACACAAGATGTAGGCGATCAACTAGGGCCAAAGCCTCTCCAACTAAGAGGAAAACCCACAAAATTCTTCATTTGTTATAGAACTTCAATTGATGAATTCCAAGACCTATGACCCTTGACCAAGACCCTCCAAGGCCAAGTCAAACCTTTCTTCCGACAACTTCTGCAATTTTGACTTACCCAACAGATTCTTCTGGAACTTCGACTTGCCCAACAAATTCTTCTGCAACCTCGACCTGCCCAACAAATGTAGAAGCCCTAACACGAGAGAGAGAGACCCAAAAACTTCGATCTAGTTCTTCCCCTTTTTCGTCCTTTGCTAGCGTCTATCTTGAGAAGATCGAACTTGCTTGAGTGAGTCTCCAAATGAGGTCAAGTTCCTTCTTATATATAGGCTTGTGGGGGGTACGAATTGCTATCTTTAGGCCAACTTGACCTTTCATGTAGGCTGACTTGATCTTAGCACCATGGCAAGGTCTTGGAGGGTCTTTTGACTCAAATAAATTTTCTTTACAATATGTAACTTGCCCATATGGGTCATTCATACATGAAAATGACTCAATTGACTTTATGACAAACCTAGAAGCATTCAATGGGTGCTTGAATTAAAAATAAATTTCCCTTGAGCATGAAACCTGTGCCTCAAGAATAACAATAATAAATTTATTTCTCTTTTCATTAAATACATAAAATCATGGTTACATATGTCATTTTGAAGATCGAATCTAGTTACATATTTCAACACTCCCTCTTAACTAGGGAGGTATTCATAATCCATACAAGGTACTTGGACATTCTCAGTTTGAAGAGTTCTCATAAGAAGAGTCTGATTGGTAACCCATTTGTAGAGCATCATATCAACCAACATTGTCACATAACAAGGCCTTGACTAACAACTCTATCTCTCCACAAGATCAGAGCACAACGCTGGAAAGACCAATGATTTATAGACACCTTCATCATTATCTCTCAAGGGACATACCCCACTTGGGTGTTCACAGGTATGTGCAGGACCATTCTTATCTTGGATTCCCAGTCCTCAAAGAATATCGGTCCTCTATGACTGCTCTTATCTTGGATGCCCTACCATGTCCTTAGAGTATCGAATGCCAAATGCTTACCCAAATCTCCGTTCTTTTTTCCCAAGTGAAGACAAGAATGATGTGCCTATCCTTCCCTTTCAACTAGGGAGGATATACCAATTCCTATGAAGGAACATACCCATTCCTTTAAAAGGAATGTGCCCAAGTTCCCTCTCAACCAATGACTTGTCCAAACTCCCACTTAGTTAGGGACTTTCTTTCCAAGTTTCTTCTTTACCAGAAACTTGCTTCTAGGCTCCCTCTTAACTAGGGACCTATTTCCAGTAGCAGCTATCTCTTCTTTGGTGGAGATCATGAGACCTTCAGCTGCTTGTAGAGCTCCTTTATTCGATGTAATGAATTTTATCTTCATTATTATGGAGCCTTCATCTTGTAGGGCATTGACCATCCATCACTTTCCTCAACTCAGTCATGTCATCCTTCTCCTCATCGGAAAGTGATTTTCTAGTCCATATTTGGCTTTTCTTCATACAATACCTCTTCCACATCATGTTTCTGTTAGGATCTTCCATCCCACCACATGAGTGCTAGTTGTAGGTGACATCCACAACTTTTTTTTCGGTAGCCTTGCATTAAGCCATCCAGGTGTTATTTAAAAACCAAAAATGAACATCAAATCAAAATTACCTTTTGTGATGGCCTTTCATCATGACATCTATTGCCAGAGACATCAACATCCTGCATATTCATAAACACATCTCCAAGACTTTCAATGTTAAGGGTCATCTTCCTTTCCAAACTTTATTAAGGTCTTCATACCTTTCCCATGGAGATGTCACATCAGATTTGTTGGATGTTGATTCCTTGTGACCTTGCACATTTCACGATTCCTTCTTTCTTTCTTCACATATTGCTCCTCAGGAACATCCATTTGTAGTTCCTTCGTCTTTGTCAACCACCTCATATTCCATATGAGGACATATTATGTTGATTTCATCTTGTCAATGTGTGAACCATGCCTTCATGCGTCTTTCCAATGAAAGAGATCCATTTTATTCGATCATGCTCATGAGGTAGAGCATTCGTCCATGCTATCTGCAACTATATGATGACATGACTCAAAATACATGCATACATACCTCATTTCTTCTTTTCGGTCATCTAGACTTCCTTCTGTAGCTTCTTTCATTGAAGTACTTCAACCATCTTGACCTATTGTCCTCCTTTGTCATAATACCATCATCCCATGAATCCCATACAAGATGGAATTCTCAGCGAGACACTTGCTTGTTCCAAGAGAGGTGAACCTTCCAATGAAGATTCCAACGGAGGATCTTGATTATCCTCATCTTGCAAATGCTCCTTCCTAATGATGATGATACATGATGATTTCTTTCTATGCTAGATGACTTTTTTTTTCCCATAAGTACTACTTATGCTTTCAATGAGGTTACCAAGAGCTACTTTCTTTCTATGATCACTGCTACAATCATGTAGACTTCTACATTAGCTATCCTTTCAAGCTTTTCTAATGAGCTTTTGTTTTAAAAGTATGCTTCTAATATGATGCCATCTTCCACTAAGATGCATTCAGTCATAGTGCTTCTCATCTTGACTGCCATGGTAGAGGTCTTTTCACCTCCTACTTCTCCTTGCTATGCATTGGAGGAACCCTAATAGTGAAGATTTATCCCTTTGGATTTCTTCTCATCAGGTTCTTCCACTTTGGTGATATGAGATTTATTTCTTTCTTTCCTCTTGTTGTCCTTCTTGAATTTCGGACAATATCTCTTGTGATGCCCATATTCCTGACAACCACAACATTGGATTTTCGCCATATTATTCTTCCTTTTCTGAGGACCAAATTTCCCAAACTTTCCTTTTCTCTTCGCCATGGCAACATTTGAGTTTTCTCGTTTGATCCTACATCACTTTTTGCCTTCAACCTGGTTTCTTCAATTTTGCATAGTGACCATAGTTCATTGAATGGAGTAGCCTCCTTCTTCCCATAGATGCTTGATGTAAAGCTACCCCATTCCTCTAGTGGTGCATTGAGCACTATAGTAGTCATTTCCTTGTCATTATTTCTCCCAACTCTTGTAGTTGGTCCCTCATTTCTGACACCCTCATAAAGTATGAGGTTATTCCTTCTTCTTTTGATATCTTCATCTTGTAGAGTTCTTGTCTTAACGAGATCACTTCTCCTGCAGTGCTTACAGAGAACAATTCGACAAGTTTTGTCATAGACGTCTTTTGACTTTTCCAATTTTGCTACATAAGGATTCTTTGAGCCCTTATTTCCCTTTTCATGTATTCAACTAGAGCTTGAGCTTCTTCTCTTGGAGGTTTAGTGACAATGCCCTTAACATGCTCAACGACTTCATTTTCTATGAGGATCAAATCTATTCTCTTCTTCCATGCAAGAAAGTTTGACGACCCAACCAATTTGTTGCTCTCCTTGCACAATGAAGTCATTTTGATAGATCCAAATATAGATATAAAGATACTTACTTTTCAAGTGAAGATGCTCCTTGATGTTAATATCTTCAACTTGATGCCTTCTTGATTTTGATGATGATGGAAGATGTCTTCCTTCAAAAGTGATCCTTCAACAAGAGGGAGATCACCTTGATTCCTTGATGATGATGATTACGCTTCTTCCTGCTTCTCTAGAATGTAGAGACTTTTAGATGCTTCAATGTGTAGTTCTTTTATGGATGAGCTAGGGTTTTGAGGTCTTCTTACAACTTTAGGTTTAAGTCCTTCTTCAGATTTCCGACTTGCTATTGTAAGGTTGCAATTTCGGCTTCTCCTGCAAAAACCCTTAGGTCACATGTGGGTTTGGAATATGGACAGATTTGCCTCCTTGACATCGCTTGACCTTGACTCCTTATCTTGACAATTCGGCTTGCTAAATAGTCCTTTAACCGAAGCTTTGGCTCTTTTTAGTGACTACAATTTTTGGCTTCTACTGCTGCAGGATGATGCCCTAACCTTCTCACGTGTGGAGAAGATTTAGCCCAAAAACAGATTAGAAAATGATTCGCTTCTCTTTCCTTCTTCCTTTGCTGGGTATTAAGCTTCTTTTTTTTTCTTGATCAGACTTCTTGATGCTTCTTAGATGCTTTTCTAGAGCTTCGGCCCTTGAGTGTCCTTCTTTAAGTTGCCTTTCCTTGTCTTGTCACCTTAGCTCTGATACCATGTTGTGAAATCTAGGGGCAGTAAGATTAGGGTGATTTCTCTTACTTTGGTAACTGCTTGTGATGTATTTTTACTTAACTTGATTTGCTTCTTCTTACGCTCTATTATTATTGGTGTTCTTTATCATCAAACGATTACCAAATAATAAAATCATTGAGACAATAGGACACGAGATGTAGGCGATCAACCAGGGCCAAAACCTCTCCAACTGAGAGGAAAACCCACAAGAATTATTCTCTTCTTATAGAACTTCAATTAGCGAATTCCAAGACCTATGACCCTTGACTAAGACCCTCCAAGACCAAGTCAAACCTTGCTTCTAGCAACATCTGCAATTTCAACTTACCCAACAGATTCTTCTAGAAGTTCGACTTGCCCAACAAATTCTTCTGCAATTTCAACTTGCCCAACAAATTCTTCTGTCTAGCAAATTCTTCTGCCCAACAAATGTAGAAATGCTAACACGAGAGAGAGAGAGGCCCAAAATCTTCGATCTAGTTCTTCTTCTTTTTCGTCCTTTGCCAGCTTCTATCTTGAGAAGATCGAACTTGCTAGAGTGAGTCTCAAAAATGAGGTCAATTTCCTTTTTATTTACTTGCTATCTTTAGGCCGACTTGACCTTTCATGTAGGCCGACTTGATCTTAGCACCATGACGAGGTCTTGGAGGGTCTTTTGACTCAGATAAATTTTCTTTACAATATGTAACATGCCCAAATGGGTCATTCATACATGAAAATGACTCAATTGACTTTATGACAGACCTAGAAGCACTTGATGGGTGCTTGACCTAAAAATAAATTTCCCTTGAGCATGAAACTTGTTTCCACTCAAACTAGCAGGGGTCCTAGGAGGGGATCCTATAGGGCAACTACAAGGTCAAGGGCAACAATGGAGCGATAGACCACTGTCACCTCAGCTAAGGCTCGCTACTCTTTACGGACTTTCACCGATGGGAGGAGACCCGGTATAATGGGAATCACAATAATGAGTATGTCAATGAGAGGAATACAAGGTGATTCCAATAGCCTATTCACAAGAGGGGCTAAAATGTATGGCTTTCTTGCTTGAGAAGCAAGGTGTAAGGCTCTCTAGGAAGGGCCAAGGGGATTTTAAGGGCTAGGGTTTGAGAATAAGACGTGTAAAGGAGATACCTAGTACTAGAAATCCTTGTGAAAACTTGGTTTCCAAGTGGTCTTTGTGAAATTGGCTTCAATAAGTTGAGGAACCACACGAGACCAAGTGGGTCCAAAATTAGGTCAAGTGTATGGAATTGATCACCCAATGAGGGGCTTGACCTAATTATGGAGGAGAAGAGGATCAAAGGACAAATTTTCTTTGAGGTTTGAATTCAATGATCCTAATGAGGACACTAGCCAAGGGAAAACTACGGCAAGAAATGTTCCCCGAGCTAGGGCTTATTATATCTCGAGATCCCACTGTCGGATTTGCTTCAAATTTGGAGGGCCTCTAGAGCAAACCTTAACGTAGTTGTGGACCAAAAATCGAAGTGCTTAGATGGCTAGATTGTGAGATAATCTAAGAAACCAAATTTGTTCCTAGGCCCCCTGGTGTCCCGAATCGGGCGAATTAGATACGATTCGGTGGGACACGTGTCCCGATTTTTGGATTGCTGCGTGGCCATAAAAGGTAGATTTGGGCCATTCTAACATCACATTTCTCATTTTTTGTTGTTGTGAGTTTGCTGTGGGTGTGTAAGAGCGAAGAACAAAGGGTGTGGGAACATTTTGGAGGCGATTCAAGCAACAGGTAAGTGCATTTTGTCTCTATTTTTTTGCATTTTTATTACAACAGTTTGCATGTGCATTGTTTTTACAAATTTGTGCATTTTTCTTCATTCTTTTACAACATTCTTGGCTTAATCAAGGGCAACAGGGAAGGGGCAAAAGGAAGGGGAAGAATGTTCCCATTGGAGATGCCCCTCCTGTTCCAATTTCATCAGGGTCTATAAGTGTTCCCTTTATTGGAAGTGGGGCTGCAACAACAACTTCAAATGTTGAGTGATGACAACAACCTCAAGATACCAAATATCCCTTGTGGAAATATGTCATAGGAGAGCAAGGGCCAGGCGACAAGATGAAGGGAGGAGGCATTGTTGCTTGGAAATGCAACTATTGCAACAATCATTTCATGAGCACATATTACCGTGTGAAAACTCATTTGTTGGCTTTACCAAGTTGTGGAATTGCAACATGTACACGTGTCTTTGGCTAAGAGGAAAGAAATGGAAAAAGAGGCCAATTTGGTATGGCAAAGGTGGCTGCAACATCTAAAAAAAGCAAGAATGATGATCCCCTTCCATTCTTGAGGAAAAACAACAACAAATTTCCATTTGAGAGTTTTGGTGGGGGACAAGCAGCAAAAAGAAAGGCAATGGCACTTGGTCCAATGGATAAGATTTTTCAGAAAGAGAAACGGGAAGAGCTTGATCTCACCATTTCATTTTTTATTTATTTATTTTTATTTTGTTTCTGTCGGAACTTCATATCCTTTAATGTTGCACGCTCACCTTTATTTATTGAGATGTGCCGATCTCTAACTCAAGGGGCTCCATCAGGGTATGTGCCTCCTGGGTCAGAGAAGCTTAGAACCACATTGTTGACGAAGGCAAAGAAAGAGGTGGACAAAATGCTTGAGCCTATTAAATCAACATGGCCAACATCTGGGGTTAGCATTGTTTCTGATGGATAGACAGATTCAGCACGACACCCACTCATCAACTTCATGGTGTCTTCCTTGAATGGTCCAGTTTTCTTGAAATCAATGGATGCATTTGGACAATACAAGGATGCACAATATATGGGTGAGTTGTTTATTAAAGTTATTCAAGATGTAGGTGTTGATTCTTGTGTGCAAATCATTACAGATAATGCACATGTTTGCAAGGCTGCTGGCATGATTGTGGAAGCTAAATATTGATAAAATTGCAACTAGGCCCAAACTCCATGTGGGTCATCTTATTCATTGCTGATTATATTTTTATTAGATTCCTCTCGTCGAGAGGTGTAGGATTGATCTAAAGATCATCTGATTCCGATAAGTATTTATGGAGATATGAATTTATTTTGATTATGGAATAATTATGAAGCCGATCTGCACTCATGTAGGCTCAGAAGCCCAACAGTTGCATCTACTAAAACATCAATAGTTGTGAATAAATATAGGAGGACTTTTCCTCATTTGGACACTCTCACTCATCACATCTCTCTCTCTCTCTCTTGCGCAGAAAAGAGTCTCTTCTCTCCTGCGCAGTAGATGACTCTCTCTCACACAAATGGAAGGAAGGACGCAGAACTTAGTGCTGCAACTGCAGAACCAAAGTTTGACCAACGTTGACCAGAAGATTCCCTCCTCAGAACTACATTGTAGGTCCATCAAGACCTCCTCTGAAGGCTGCGTTTTTGGTGGTGGAATCAAGCCAATCCGACGGTTGGTTTGCGAGATATCGACTGCCCTAGTTTTGATGATGAAGCCGCTAATGCTGATGCTGCTGATCTAGGGTTTGCTACCGTTGATATAAATCAGATTTTTGTACTATTTCTCTCTGCTGAATTATTGAAGATAAAAGAAGATTTGATCAAAGGGTTTCCCCATATTGGGGTTTGTCCTTGGCTAGCTGCCACATCTTGTGTCTCTTGTCTTGGCTTGTTTTCTGTCGATCGTTTAATGTTCTATCTGCACTTTACTTTATGTACATGTGATTGCTAATCTGTGGATAATAATAATAACGATAAGTAAACTGCTATAAGCATAGAACATACCATAAATTAACATGGAATCATAGCTGAGGTGAAGACAAAGCCCGAGCAAGAGCAAGAGCAATCACCGAAGAGAAGATTGGCAAGGCTATCCTAAAAGAACTATGGGGTCTCAACACTCTTCCCTGCCGAAGACGAGCTTCGTGAGAAAGCTGACTATCACGGATGGAAGATGTCCATCGATCTAACCTTAGAAGATCAAGGAGTGTTGGACCATGTGAGAAGCAATATTGTTGAGCCTCCATCAAATGCACCCACTGCTGCCAGGAACAAATGGAAAACCGGTGAAGTCAAAACAAAGAAGATCATCCAGGACTCTATCGACAAGCGCTTGGTGGCCTACATTTTTGACCTGAACACCTCCAAGGAAATCTACGATAGATTGGTGAGTTTATTTAAAGTTAATGATGCAAATCAAGTTTTGTTTCTTAGAAATAAGCTGAAGGAAATAAAGAAGGGAAAAGATGAGAGTATGCAAGCATACTTCTTAAGAATCACCGAGATCAGGAACGATCTCCTATTTATTGGGGAGACTATCACTGATAAGGAAATGGCACTCACAACTCTTGGAGGATTACCATCCGAATGGTACATGTTTAGGACTACTCTTCTGAACAATAATGTAATTCCTGGTTTCGAGGAATTAATGGCTAGATGCATTCAAGAAGAAACAAGGGTTGAAGAGCAAGAAATGCCCATGCCTAAAGGTCCCCCTATTGCCTTTTCTTCTCATGCTAAGAAAAGAAATAATTCCGGGACTAAATAAAAAAGAAAGGCTGGACCTAAGGGTGGAAGAAAAGGACGATATTACATTTGCGATAAACCAGGATACTATGTGAAGGAGTGCCCTAATAGAAAGATCTCAAACCGGGACGATGATCAAAATTCCTCTCATGGCAATCAAAGGAATGGGAAATCTAATAGCAAAGGTAAAAAGAGTGCTGGTAATCAAGGAAGAGGACAACCATTCAAGAAGGCTAGAAATTCCAGGTATGAATCTAACATTGTTGAAAATAAGCAGGATGAATATTATTTACCAGCTGCTCTATCTACCTCTGCTCCTTCGGACTCAATGGGAATTTGGCTCATTGATAGTGGTGCCTCAAGGCACTTTACTGTTTACAAAGAAGTTCTCCATAATCTGATAGAGAAGGAAACTAACTTGGAAATTGTCCTTGGAGATAATATGAAATATCCCGTGAAAGGTGTACACAATGTCTCTCTTAAATTGAATCAAGGTAATACAATCCACTTACAGGATGTATTATATGTACCTGACCTCAAAAAAAGCTTGGTGTCCATCTCGGCAATGGAAGACAAAGGCTACAAGGTGACCTTCAATGATGGCAAGGTACGTATATGGAAAAATAATGTTAAAGATACCTTCACTCTTGGGTTTCGAGTTGATTCATTATATCAGGTCGGAGGAAGTCTGCTAGGTGTCATGTCTTGTGACACATCTCAAGCCTTGATCGAGAATCAAACTAAAAAGATCAAGATCTTAAGGACTGATAATGGAATTGAATATGAATCTAACGAGTTTCATGACTTTTGTAAAGAGGCTGGCATTAAGAGGGAGACTACTACACCATATACTCCTGAACAAAATGATGTGGCAGAAAGGAAGAATCGTACGATTGTGGAAGCTGTCTGTGCCATGCTCCATGATCAAAGACTTCTGAAGTTTCTACGGGCCAAAGCTACAAACACCGTCGTATATGTACAAAACCGATGCCCTCATCAAGCATTGGATTCCAAGACTCCTGAAGAAATGTTCACCGGTAAGAAGCCTGACGTACCTCATTTTAGAATTTTTGGAAGCCCTATATATTTTCATGTGCCGAAAGAGAAAATGAATAAATTGGGTGCATCTGGAAAGAAAGGAATTTTCGTGGGCTATGGTGAAATTACTAAGGGCTACAAAATCCATGTAGCCGATCAAAGGGAAGTCGTGATTAGTCATGATGTCAGCTTTGACGAGGATATGGCTCTCAACAAGGTGAACAATCTTCCTATAGTGAGGAGCTCTCAAGAAGTTGACACCAGGGAACCAAAAGAAAAAGAGTATGACAAGATATTTTCACCTGTTGCCAGATATACCACCATCCGCTCGATCATAGCCCTTGCGGCTTCACAAGGATAGCAACTACATCAGATGGATGTTAAGATCGCGTTTTTGCATGGTTCGATCAAAGAAGAGGTCTACGTGGAGCAACCCGAAGGATTTGAGATTTATGATTGAAAATCTCATGTATGTAGGTTGAAGAAGGCTCTCTATGGGCTGAAGCAAGCACCCTGAGCATGGTATGAGAAGATCGATAGCTACTTGATGAAGCTGGGATTCACTAAGAATGAAGCCGATCCTAACCTTTACTTTAAGGTTTAAGATGACAAACCTCTCATATTGGTGCTATATGTGGATGACCTCCTTCTAACAGGTGCAGACCCTCTCATTCACAAATGTAAGAGGGAGTTGGCTTCCGAACTTGAAATGAAGGACCTAGGACTCGAAGTTTGGCAGAAGCCAGGGGAAATTTTCCTATCTCAAGGAAAATATGTGGTGAAGATATTGGAAAGATTCGGTATGGTGGACTGCAAACCCGTAACTACCCCGATGGAGCTTGACTTCAAGAAGTTAAGCTGTAGTGCTGCTGGACATGTTTTACGAGATGCCACCGAGTATCGTCAACTCATCGGAGCATTAATGTTCTTAGTGAACTCCCGTCCAGATATATGCTTTGCAGTCAACACATTAAGTCAACATATGGTTGAACCTCATCACATACATTGGATTGGTGCCAAGAATCTGTTAAGATATCTTCGTGGCACAATTACATATGGGCTGAGATACACCAATGTTGCACGAAGCCCCCCCCCGTTGTTCCAAGCCCCAAAGCACGTCCCGTACGGAAGTGCCTAGGAAGCTTGGTCGGAAGCGCGCTTCCGAAATTCAGAAGCGCTGTTTCCTAGAAATTCGGAAGCGCCGCTTCCAAGCCTCCAAAGCGCGCTTCGTACGACGCTTTTGCTTCCAGAAAAGCTTCGCGCTGTTTAGAAAATCGTTTTTTTTTTCAATTTTTTTTTTTTAATTTTAGGTGAGTTTGCTTGTTGGGGGTGGGTCCACCTTGGGTTAGGGTGAGGGATGAAGGCAAAAAAATTATAAATATAGCAGATGCTCCCTCATGGTAATGTTAAATTCTTAAAGTAAAATTGACAATCTCCTTTATTTTTCATTTTCATCCTTTTACTTAAATTTTTAACATTACCATGAAATGACTCAGGATGTTTGAGAGTGGTTCCAGCGTCATTGGACTTCATATGGAGAAAATAGAATTTCATATCCTATTCAAAATTCAGCAAACTTAACAGTTTTCAGGAATTCAGGATCAATGGGATTGTGGCATTTCATTAGATTATATCAAGTATGAAGGTATGCGAGATAGCATTTAATCAAGAGCACCAAGCCCTATATGTACCCTAGTGTTGGTGGGTTAGTTGTTGAACTCCTTTGTCACGTGCACGCCCTAGCGAAAAATTACCTTTCAATCAAGTCAAATCATCGATTCATGCATGTTAAGCTTTTCTGCCATATTTTAGTCTTGAATAGGTATTTGATCAAAATTGGCACATGTGACTAATATCCCTAGACAATCGAGTTAGAGGCAAAGGCAGACAAGAGGAGAAGAATCTAGATCTAGATGGTTGATGCATCTAAATGGTTGATGCTCGAATAATTAATCATTAATGTACAATGGATGTTATATCTATCTTGATTTATGCAAAAATATGCATGTTTTCATGTTTTCTACAACTAATTTGGTATTTGGGATGTTTGTTTTGAGTATAAATGCAAAAAAGTATAAATATATATATATATATATATATATATAGCAGACGCTTCCGCAGACGCTTCGCTTACTAGATTTTTGGAAAATGACGCTTCCGCGTCCCCGCTTCCAAAAACCGTCCCCGCTTCGTGCAACATTGAGATACACTGCCGAAGATGTGAGAGTACTTGGATACACTGATGTTGATTGGGCAGGCAATGTGGTGGATCGTAAGAGCACTTTCGGGTGCTGTTTCTCCTTGGGATCTGCTTCGATATCCTGAATGAGCAGGAAGCAAAAGTCGGTGGCTTTAAGCACCGCCGAGGCAGAGTATATTGCTGCTAGCATGGCCTCCTTTGAGGCACTCTGGTTGCGGAAGCTCTTCAGTGAGCTGTATGGATTTACACTGGATACCACCGTGATCATATGTGACAACTAGAGTGGGATTCGTTTGTCAGAGAATCCTGTATTTCATGATTGCTCCAAGCATATCGATATCAGGTACCACTATATCAAGATATGGTGCAGCGGGGAACTATAAGGCCTCAACATATTGGTACAGATGAACAGGTCGCTGACATTCTGACAAAGCCCCTTGGAAAGGTCAAATTTTTGACTTTTCGAGAACGACTTGGTGTCATTCAGAAACCCTCTGATGAGGGTCCTGTATGATGTATTGAGCTCTAGGAGCTCCGGGGGGGCGCAGGGTACTTCTTGGAGCGACATATGACCACAGGGTGACTCATCATTGCTTGGTGGTGTACGTGTATAGGGAAAAAGAATAAAACTTTCCCTGTGATACCCCGTGGCGACTATGTAGTAGGATGATTAGTTCTCCTGTGAGGTCTGGATGATGTGTTCTCCATGACGATTGTGTAGCAGGATGATTAGTTCTACTGTGAGGCCTGGATGATGTGTTCTCCATGGCAATTGTGGATAGGATGATTCGCTCTCCTGTGGACAGGATTGATTAGTTCTCCTGTCGAGGCATCCTACCCATGTAGTCTGGGACTCATGGGAAGTACCTCTCATCTGATCAATGAGCAGGGAAATGAGGATAGGGACCATAGTAGTACCGATGGACGCATCACTGTATCTACCATACTCCCTATGCTAGGATGACCTTCATTGATCTGGGATCAATGATATTGGTCTGGGACCAGTGGTAGGAGTTGTACCCACTATGACGCTGACTTCGGGTCGGTTGAGACTGGTTTGGGATCAATGGTACATACTTTGAGACTAACTTCGGGCAGTGAAGGATTGTTGGTCTGGGACCAGTGGTAGGAGTGGTACCTACTATGACGTTGACTTTGGGTCGGTTGAGACTGGTCTGGGACCAGTGGTACGCACTCTGAGGCTGACTTCGAGTTAGTGGAGGATGATACTGGTCTGGGACCAGTGGTAGGAGTTGTACTCACTATGACGCTGACTTCGGGTTGGTTGAGACCGGTCTGGGACCAGTGGTACATACTCTGAGACTGACTTTGAGTCAGTGTGATGCATCCTCGATCATTTCTTCTTCTTCATAATTCGGACAAAACCAGAGTAGAACAGAGCAAAGCAGAGTAGAGCAGAACAGAGTAGAGCAGTGCAGATCAGTGCAGGGCAGAACAGAACAAAGCAGAATAGTACAGATTAGTACAGTGTAGAACAAGACAAAGCAGAACAGGCAGAATAGAGCAGAGCAGGGCAATGGTCAAGCTGTGCAGGGCAGTGCATTTGATGGATGAATAATAGCAACCGACAGATAGATTGCAAATGGAGTTCTCCCTAGTTGAGAGGGAGTGTTAAAATTGGCAACTAGGGCAAAACTCCATGTGGGTCATCTTATTCATGGTTGATAATATCTTTATTAGACTCCTCGTCGAGAGGTGTAGGATTGATCTAAAGATCATCCAATTCCGATAAGTATTTATGGAGATATGAATTTATTTTGATTATGGAATATTTATCAAGCCGATCTGCACTCATGTAGGCTCAGAAGCCCAACAGTCGCATCTACTAAAACATCAACAGTTGTGTATAAATACAGGAGGACTTTTCCTCATTTGGACACTCTCCCTCATCACATCTCTCTCTCTCTCTCCTGCGCAGAAAAGAGTCTCCTCCCTTGCACAGTAGGTGACTCTCTCTCACACAAATGAAAGGAAGGACGCAAAATTTAGTGCTGCAATTGCAGAACCAAAGTTTGACCAATGTTGACCAGAAGACTTGTTAAAATTGGCAACCAGGGCAAAAATTCATGTGGGTCATCTTATTCATGGCTGATAATATTTTTATTAGATTCCTCTCGTCGAGAGGTGTAGGATTGATATAAAGATCATCTGATTCCGATAAGTATTCATGGAGATATGAATTTATTTTGATTATGGAATTATTATCAAGCCGACCTACAACTCATGTAGGCTCAGAAGCCCAACAGTCGCATCTATTCACCCACCAACGTTGTGTATAAACATAAGAGGACTTTTTCTCATTTGGACTCACTCATCTCATCTCATCTCTCTCTCTCTACTGCGCAGATATGAGTCTCTTCTCTACTGCACTGAAATGGGCCTCTCTCTCTCACACTAGTTTGAAGCCGGAAACTGCTGAAACTGAAGCTGCAACTGCAGAAGTAAAGATTGACTTGCGAGACCTAGAAGATCTCCTCTTTGGAACTGTGCTGTAGGTTCATCTGAACCTCCTCTGAAAGCCGCAACTTCTGGTGGTGGAATGAAGTCAATCTGATGAACGGTTTGCAAGATATCGACTGCCCTAGTTTGAAGCCGGAAACCGCTGAAACTGAAGCTGCAACTGCAGAAGTAAAGATTGACTTGCGAGGCCTAGAAGATCTCCTCTTTGGAATTGTGCCGTAGGTTCATCTGAACCTCCTCTGAAAGCCGCAACTTCTGGTGGTGGAATGAAGTCAATCTGATGAACGGTTTGCAAGATATCGACTGCCCTAGTTTGAAGCCGGAAACTGTTGAAACTGAAGCTGCAACTGCAGAAGTAAAGATTGACCTGCGTGGCCTAGAAGATCTCATCTGAACTGCGTTGTAGGTTCATCTGAACCTCCTCTGGAAGCCGAAACTTTTGGTGGTGGAATGAAGTCAATCCGACGGTCGGTTTGTGAGATATCGTCTGCCCTAGTTTGATGATGACGCCGCTCATGCTGATGCTGCTAATCTAGGGTTTGCTACTGCTGATATAAATCAGATTTATTGTACTATTTCTCTCTGCTGAATTATTGAAGATAAAAGAAGATTTGATCAAAGGGTTTCCCCACACATTGTGGGATTTGTCCCTAGCTAGCCGCCACATCTTGTGTCTCTTGTCTTGGCTTGTTTCTGTCGATCGTTTAATGTTTTATCTGCACTTTACTTTATGTACATGTGATTGCTAATCGGTGGAATATAATAAGAAAAAGAAGTAAATTGTTATAAGCATAGAACATACCATAACCTAACAAGACTCCCTCCTCAGAACTGCACTGTAGGTCCATCTGGACCTCCTCTGAAGGCCGCATTTTTTGGTGGTGGAATCAAGCCGATTCGACGATTGGTTTGCGAGATATCGACTGCCCTAGTTTTGATGATGAAGGCGCTAATGCTGATGCTGCTGATCTAGGGTTTGCTGCTGCTGATATAAATAAGATTTTTGTACTATTTCTCTTTGCTGAATTATTGAAGATAAAAGAAGATTTGATGAAAGGGTTTCCCCATATTGGGGTTTGTCCCTGGCTAGCCGCCACATCTTGTGTCTCTTGACTTGGCTTGTTTTCTGTCGATCGTTTAATGTTCTATCTGCACTTCACTTTGTGTACATGTGATTGCTAATCTGTGGATAATAATAAAAAAGATAAGTAAAGTGCTATAAGCATAGAACATAGCATAAATTAATGAATATCCACAAGTATTTTGCACACCTTGCATTGTCCATTCTTTGAATTTCACACTTAAATCTATTACTTATGACGTGCTTTGGATTGGAAGCATTATTGAGGATGCACAACATATCCACAACTTTGTACAAAATAATACAAATGCCCTCACTATCTACAAAGAGTACACCAATCTATCATTGTTGAAGATTGCGGATACACGGTTTGCCTCTTCATTCATCATGTTGAAGAGGTTGAGGGAGGTCAAGACTGCTCTTGGGGCCATGGTTATTTCAAAGTTTTGGTCTTTTTGGAGAAATATAGATCAAGCAATGCCAAAAAGGGTGAAGGACACAATGTTAGATGATGCTTGGTGGGAGAGGGTAGATCTACTTATTCAGATCATGGGCCCTATCATTTATTTGCTTCGATTTGTAGATACAGACCAACCCATCTTAGGAGAGGTTTATGAGGGATGAGTTTCCATGATTGAGTCTGTGAGGAGCATTATTTTATAGAGTGAGTGCCCCGAGTATGAGACATCATCAGAGGCCTTCACCACCATACATGATATTCTTGTTAGTAGATGGGGTAAGAATTACACATCTTTACATTGTTTGGCTCACTCATTGAACCCAAAATACTACATCCATGAGTGGTTGAATGGTGGACCTTCCCGTAGATTCCCTCATTTGGATGGTGAAATTTCACAGGGGAGGAAAGATGGACTGAGGTGGATTTTTTAGGATAGAGCATCCCTTGACGAGGTGGAGGATGCCTTTGCCGAGTTTTCCATTGGCACTGCTCGATTTGCAGGATACAATGTGATTAGAGATAGGGGGGCTAAGAAGCCCTATTCTTGGTGGGCAACTCATGGGGCAACAAGCCCTCATCTACAACAGTTGGCCATGAGGCTCCTCTCTCAAGTGACTTCATCCTCTTGTTGCAAGAGGAATTGGAGCACATCTGGGAATGTGTAGTGTCAAGCAGAGAAAACTTGAGTTGTCCAGGGCAGAGACAATGGTGCATGTGCACACCAACCTTCGTCTTATTTACAGGTAGAGGGATGAGTGGTTGAAGGGAAAGACAAAGATGTGGGATGTCTTTCCTGATGATATGGGTTTGGGCAACAATGTTGAGTGGGCATTGGCCAACTTGGATCTTAATTAGCCAGTGCTAGAGCTTGTCACTTTTGATGATGGTGATATTGTAGAGGGATCATCCTCCACACCAACAGATGCATAAATGACATTGGATACAGAGGAGGAGGATGTAGCAGAGGAGAGCAGTCGTGACCATGACGATGAGTACAGTGACGCTGATTTTGATGATGAGGATTGATGACTCATGAGCTACCTACTGCCTTGAGGCTTGTAGTTGTTTTGTATTTGCTATTTCTATTTGCCATTGGCATTACTACTACCTATGTAACACATTTTGATTTTGATGACTTAATGAGAAAACTACAGTATCTTGTCTTTCTCCTATTAGATCATTGATGAATATGTATTATGTCACAATTGTATTTGTATGCATAATGTTACTTTGTAATTTTGTAAAACTTACATCTAGATGAAGATCTATGTTTGAATCAATGAATTTGAATCATGAATGAGAATTTTTGTAAGAAATATATATATATATATATATATATATATATATATATATATATATAATGTGTCCTAATGTGTCCTAACATGTCCGACACTTGAATCCTTGTGTCCTTTGTGTCCTGTGTCCCCGTGTCAGGTGACTTAGGAGATAATTGATGCCCTAGGTGACCTATGTAGGCTAGGCCTAGAAAAAGAGGGAGGTGAAAAGAATAAGCGTTGAAAATGATCACTAATTGAGGATTAGTGCCTTGTCCTTTGGGAGAGATGGAGTCAAGGATAATTTATGGTTTGGGAAGAATTCACCCTATCAAGGAGGCTTTCAACAACTTCACATAGCATTTAAATCATGAGAAAAACTATTGCAAGGACTTTATACTTCAGTTTGCAATAAATGATGACTTATCGAGATGTATTTAACATAAATTATCTCTAGGAACATTCACCCATTCATACATGGCCCATGACATGATGCAATGCTATAAAAGATCAAATTTCCCCAATTTCCTAAGTTGCAGGAAACGTGCCCCTAGGGGTCGTTTCCCAGGGGAAACGAAACGGAAACGAGTTTCCCCGTACCGTACGGCTTGGAAACTCGTTTCCGTACGCACGGGCGCG
>APFE030451539.1:18688-58534 GCA_000404065.3 Pinus taeda | reverse complement strand
ATTATATATATTCGCGTTTCCCCGTTTCCAAAATTTGGGGAGGTCTCGTTTCGTTTCGCTTCCGCGTTTCGTCTCGTTTCCCCGTTTCCCCGTTTCGTGCAACTTAGCCAATTTCGCATGAGAAAAGCAGTAAGTTTCAACCTAGTATAGCGAAAATCCCAGCAACATGCATGTGCCAGAAGTAAATAACAAGAATAGCATTAAAAGAGCACTTATATGTAAGAAATAGTATATCCAATCATCAACATATGCTAATAATGAGGCTCCAAGACAAAATGAAAGAGATCCAAACATCAAAATTCATCCATTCATCCAAACTCGTCCTCCAAGAAGGATAGTGAAAATCTCACAAGAGAAGATAACCCAATCCAAGTGATGATGATCTAAATGAATCATCTCACTTCTATTTATACATTAATGAATTCGATTTAGCTAAATTGGCTTAATTGAGCCACTAAAATAAAATAATGTGCATAATATCAATACTTTTGCTTATAAGCCCACTAAATAGCTCAATAACATAAGAATAAGCCTCTCAAGAGGGTCTAATGATCAATAGAGTGAGTTGTTGGGCCTTTGTGGAGGCCTAATGAAGTCCAAGGGGTGACATGATGTAGAAATGGACTCCAAACATAGTGGACACAGGGTTGGCCCCTTGTTTTCCAAGCAAGAACCTGTGGTGCTCCCAATTAGGTGTGGGGGCACAGACAGCCTCATGGGTCTCCAAGTGGATCGAAAATGTCTGTAGACCATCTGTAAGGGCTAGGATGGTGATGTAAGTCCTCCCTCTGCAACGGGAGACATCCTCTTGATCTTGGAACATCTACCAAGTGTATGGTGCAAGTGTAGAGCCGGCTGGGCAATGGTGAACCAGGTGCATTATCCTCATCCAAAAGGTGGAACATGAGCAATCAATGATCAGTGCTAGGGATCCATGAAGTAATCTCTGCTAGGACCCCATATAGGGAGACGAAGCCCCAACCGAAGACCCACCTGCAATCCTGCATAAGATCCAATGCGTCCCCTTGCCCTCCAATACAACAATTCATTAGAATAATCAAGTAATCGAGCTTACAAGTCACAGGATCAATGGGGCACTTCATGGTGGCATGCCCTTCCATAGTCGGCTTTGGCGTGTACAAGTGTTTCCAAGCTTAATAGGGGGTTAACCAAGGACCCTATTAAGTGGTTTCAACCTCTAAAGGGGGTGACATGTCCATGGTACATCCTTTAAGTGGTAGGTGGCAAATGATATAATAATGGAATGGAGTGGGGATCAGGGGAATCATCCATACCACATGTTACGGTGCAAGGGTAGCTTGAATAAGGGAAGCCCACACTCGGGTATATGAGTGTAGGAGGGAGAAAATCGTGGTACATGAGTTACCCCGACCTTTGTTTTTCCACCCTTCTTCATATGCCTTTTGCCTTTGATTGATTTTTCTTCATAACTGTTCGTGGCTCCATGGGATGGAGAGCATGATGTCTAAAATGTAGTATTGGATACCCCCTTGAGGTGGGACGGTTCATCGCCCACCAGGGGTTGGGACAATCATGGGTTCCTAAATGTTGGAGAAAGCTCATGAGGGCTCATAAGAACTAGAGTGATGGCCATGGATAAGGGGTAAAGCTCATGTTTGGCTTTTGCCCACGTGCTAAATTTGTGTGTCCCAACCATCTTTTGCATTTTGTGGTACATTTCCTGTTGAGAGCGGCCAAATTATGTTTTTTTATTTTCTTTTTAGCTGCATCAACCTTCGGGGCATCGTTCCAGGCCCGACACAAGGTGTGGACAAGGGGACGGGGAGGCTAATCCTATGTGGACCTAGATGGGAAAGGAAATGAATAGGGCTAAAATGAGTGGAAGGGGAGTGATGTAGGTGGTATCAAGAGGCAGGACCATGCAACCAAAATCGGGATTTCCCATGTAGTGCCAACCGTAAAGCTAATGGCCAACAAAGGAGATCCCACAGGACTAGGATACCAGGGTATCCAAAAAATAGGGCAATGGAGACAAGAATACAAATAACCTGCTCTTTCCGCCAAATCCCCCCACCAATCCAAGCCTAAAAGTGCCCATGACAAGTAAGAAAAATTATTCAACTATACCAATGAAAAGCCATACCTTTGAGGTCGGGAGGCCCACCTTCAAACATACCTTCATAACAGATGGGCGAGGGACCACATGGTTGGCTTAGGGGGAAAATGGCACATCGAGTTATCTGCGGGTTGTAATGGGCTGCTTGTTGCTGACTGAGGAACATCTAGGAGAAAAATAATTTTTCCCATATACACTACCCACAGATGGTGGGTAACAAAACCCATGCCTCAAGAATAACATAACTGTTCGTGGCTCCATGGGATGGAGAGCATGATGTCTAAAATGTAGTATTGGATACCCCCTTGAGGTGGGACGGTTCATCGCCCACCAGGGGTTGGGACAATCATGGGTTCCTAAATGTTGGAGAAAGCTCATGAGGGCTCATAAGAACTAGAGTGATGGCCATGGATAAGGGGTAAAGCTCATGTTTGGCTTTTACCCACGTGCTAAATTTGTGTGTCCCAACCATCTTTTGCATTTTGTGGTACATTTCCTGTTGAGAGCGGCCAAATTATGTTTTTTTATTTTCTTTTTAGCTGCATCAACCTCCGGGGCATCGTTCCAGGCCCGACACAAGGTGTGGACAAGGGGACGGGGAGGCTAATCCTATGTGGACCTAGATGGGAAAGGAAATGAATAGGGCTAAAATGAGTGGAAGGGGAGTGATGTAGGTGGTATCAAGAGGCAGGACCATGCAACCAAAATCGGGATTTCCCATGTAGTGCCAACCGTAAAGCTAATGGCCAACAAAGGAGATCCCACAGGACTAGGATACCAGGGTATCCAAAAAATAGGGCAATGGAGACAAGAATACAAATAACCTGCTCTTTCCGCCAAATCCCCCCACCAATCCAAGCCTAAAAGTGCCCATGACAAGTAAGAAAAATTATTCAACTATACCAATGAAAAGCCATACCTTTGAGGTCGGGAGGCCCACCTTCAAACATACCTTCATAACAGATGGGCGAGGGACCACATGGTTGGCTTAGGGGGAAAATGGCACATCGAGTTATCTGCAGGTTGTAATGGGCTGCTTGTTGCTGACTGAGGAACATCTATGAGAAAAATAATTTTTCCCATATACACTACCCACAGATGGTGGGTAACAAAACCCATGCCTCAAGAATAACAATAAAAAATTTATTTTTCTGTTTTCATTAAATACATATCATGATTACATGTCATTATGAAAACTAAACCTAGTTACATATCTCAACATAGCTAAAGACAAAGGGGAGATGGAATTCCATTATTGCAAGAAAATGTGTCACCCAGCCTAGAACTATACATTTTGAGTCAATGATGTTCTCAAGGGAATGCTGAAGGACAAACCACATGTAACATTGTTGAAGATTCGCTGGATGTTGACAGTGGTAATGACCTTATTGAATAAATGAAACTTTTCACATCTTAAGAAGCTTACACTTCGAAGGAAGGAAGATATCTAATGTGGATAAGGCTCAACAAGGATGGTCGCCTAGATATTTCGATAGCTTGTGGATTTTGGGAATTACATCCTTGCAAGGGTCACAAAATAGCTAGATGGAGCATTGTAGATTGGGCTCAACATGGATGGTTGCCCAATAATATTGGAGATTCTTAATTCATGGGTTTGGGGAGGTGGAATCCAAGAGCTCTGGAGTTCGACTTGGGAGTTTCACCTTTACTGAGGGTTGCGAAGCAACTTGATGGAGCTCTACTTGCAAGAATTGTTTTCAAAGAAACAGCTTTTGAAGAATGTTTGGTTCTATTTACTTGTGATATTTTGATTTTAGTCAATATTTGTTTGATTTCATTAAGTTTTGTTTCCAATATTGTAAGCCATAAGAAAGGGTGTTAGTATATAAGGCTTACCTTTGTAATAAAGCCACCTTAGGAAATTACCCTAAAAGATAGGCTTTTAGGTTACTATTAATTTTTTAGGGTTTTGAATAAGTATCTTGTCTTTTGATCCTATGTAAGAGAAGTGAATCCCATCATACTTATGGCGCCAGTTATTCACAATATCAAAGTGTGTGTTGGGTTTGTTCTTCCTTATGTTCTTTTATGTGCTTCAATCCTATTTAGGTTTTTTTTATTGAGTGGGGTCCAGTGCATATTGTAATATCAGGAAGCATGCACATCATACACTGCTAGGCAAAGACCAGAATGCTCCATAATAGTTCCAACAGGGAATGGAAATGGAAATTGAAAGAGATGATGACCCTAGAGTGTTCTGTTGAATGCATTAGTTAGAGGATCTAGGTCCTGACCACACTAGAAGGGGGAGTCATGAATCACTGCATGGTAATCATGGATGACAATCTATTTCCTTTCTTTCCTGGCTACAAAGCTTATTTCTGAGCTTGTTTGAACTCATTTAGCTAGGACCTCAACTAAGATCAGCATCCAAGTAAATCTTGCGTTAGAGAGAAACATCGTCTCTAAGCTTGAAGGGCTTGAAGACAGTCTGCTGGTGATTGAAACTGAAGGAACAGAGTCACATGGGCCTTGGCCCAAGCTTGCTGGATGTTGAGGCCATGGTATCATGAGGGAAAACAAGGCTTCCCTGTAAAGGATCAGACGAGAAGGACAGCCTGAACCCAAGAGTGGTAACTCTAGTGCTGAACATCAATCTCTTGCTTGAACATTGTTTGTTGGGTTCTCATTTCTTCCGTGCAAGTTTTCAATGGCAGAGATTTTTGATTGCAGTGAGCTGGCTCCATCCAGAGGGCACTGCAGGGAAATGTTGTCCTGATTTTTTGTTTATGTGACAAGCTGTTTGAGACTCTGATTTTCGAATTCCACTTCAACTATACGACAAGCATTTATAGACAGCAAGACACTTACAGTCAGTTAGGGTCTCTTTCTTCCAATTTTCACTTATAGGTTGAGTGGTAACAAATGCCTTTTGTTTTTCTTGATTTTGTGTGAGACCCTGAGCTGGGTTGGCTATCTGGGGTATGTCTCGCCACTGCTTGGGGTGAAGTGTCATCTGTCTGATGTTCATTGTCTTCATCTTGGTCAATTAACATTGAACATGATATGTATGTTGACTGTCTTCATTTTGGTTGATTGATGTTGAGCTTGGTTGGGTTGTGTCCAACATAAATTCATTCTGACATATAGGCTCCAACTCTTGCTCTGATAATTCCTCCCTTTGGTGAGCAGTGAACTCCATTGTTGACTCTTGGTACAGTTAGGGTCTCTTTCTTCCAATTTTCACTTATAGGTTGAGTGGTAACAAATGCCTTTTGTTTTTCTTGATTTTGTGTGAGACCCTGAGCTGGGTTGGCTATCTGGGGTATGTCTCGCCGCTGCTTGGGGTGAAGTGTCATCTGTCTGATGTTCATTGTCTTCATCTTGGTCAATTAACATTGAACATGATATGTATGTTGACTGTCTTCATTTTGGTTGATTGATGTTGAGCTTGGTTGGGTTGTGTCCAACATAAATTCATTCTGACATATAGGCTCCAACTCTTGCTCTAATAATTCCTCCCTTTGGTGAGCAGTGAACTCCATTGTTGACTCTTGGTACAGTTGTGGGAATTCTGTTTACATTTGTTCAACTTTGTACCACTTAGCCTAGTGAGAATATTATCTAAGTAAATGCCCATGTCTACTCATTCCCATGGACCTATATGCATATGCCATAGAGACACATGGAAAATACCTTCTTTAGTAGTAAATTTTTTTACAATCATTATATTTTCACTATGAATTTAATAAAATCATAAATTATTTCAGTTTCACAATTTCACCATGTTATTTCAGTTTTCGACGTGTGCATGTTAAAGACAGGACACTGCTGGTATATAATATATTGTGATAACACTTTGATAGTATCAAGTAGCTGTTTATTATAATCTTTGACATTATTTCAAACATCATTCAATGTGGGACATTTATGACGTGTGGGACACCTAGTTTAAGTAATTGCCCTGATTCATGCTTTTTGTTATCTTTAATACTAGTTCATAATTTTACTATATAATTTCAAGGCAGTCATTTGGATCACTTCAAAAGGCCTCACTTGGTTTAACCGCACCTCTTCAATGAAAATTTCATAACTATACTAGTTTATAGCCCTGCTTTCACTCTATTGCTGTTTTTTCTTTGTTAATTTTGTTTCTGATGGGATAGTAAGACATAAATCTCGGAGTTCATCTAAGTTGGTTGATTCTTGCTTCTGCCAGGCAAGAAACATCAATCACATCAAGATTACATGGACAAAGCTGAAAAGGCTCGAAGAGAAAGACTTTCGACAAGCTCTTCTACAACAAACTGAAATGCATCATGCTATTTTGTTTTCATTTGCATGATATCTACATTGTCCAACAATAAACATTTCATGATAATTAAGAATGTAGATTTTCACAATTCATCATAGAACTAGTAAATTTTTTTATTTAGCCTATATTTTTGTTTTGAAATGTCCCTAACATTTTGAGTGGACATTGCACCCATCATAAAAGGATCAGATAGAAGCTAAACTATAATCAAGAAGAGTAGACACCAATCAACTGTCTCATAATGCACATTTTGGTTCATTTTAGATTTTTCAATATTTGAATTGTAAGAATTTCTTAAGATGGATTCGTGGCAGAGGCTAAGAAACATCTACTTGCCATATAATTTTGTTTCCTTAGTTGTTGCTACCATACTGATGGCAAAAGCGAATACATACGAACGAGAGATTGGTATGCTCTCCTGAGAAACTATCCCATATAAAGTAGGATAATAGTTTTCTTAATTGAGTTATATATGTCTATGCACTCCCACAATTGTCTGTTTTGAATGTACTTTCCTTTTTTACATCAGTAGGATACTAGTTTATTCTGTTGATTTATGTTTATGCCTTCCTACAATTGTCTGTTTTTGAACATGCACTTGCCTTTTATTATATTTGTTTATTCCTAGTCCGTTGTATAGATGTATTTTTCAGTGTTGTGGTAATTTTAGCAGGGAAACATACTCTCTCTAAGTGAAAATCAATATAGCTTGATACTTCTTAATGTTTACTATTATAGTAATTTAAATGTTTTATGCTTGTACTATTAAATATTAATAATTATTAACATTTAATACCACTAATGCCTAGCCTTAATAAGATAAGATCAGATAGTATTCTTAATATTCAACAAACAATCTAGAAATAGTCATTTGTAGTCTATGGGAGTGTCCATAACACTCCTAGATGCTAAATGGATAGCAGGAAACAAAGAACACATTTGACAATAAAAAAACATAGTAGTAGGATCTAGGTAAAGTAGAGGAAAATCCGAAGAAGCATGAGGCCCTGGCTCAACATGAACATCATCACTGGGAATGTAATTACAAGTAGAGGTGGAAGAGGGAATGGGGTATCCCTATCTCCATCGATTATTATGAAGGGACCGGTGCAAAGTCTGATTATGTCCTAAGGAATAATGATCTTCAAGTTTTCTTTTCAATTTTTGAATGTCTGTAATAAGATTGTGCTTAAATTTTGCATATTCATTCTACTCTTCAAAACAATTTCTATTTTTCTCGACTGATGATTATTGAATTCCTTTTGCTTGGGATGTGCACATGAAATCCACATCTTCCCTTTTTGCATTAACTTCCCTTCTTCCCCCTTTGCATCGATTTCACTTCTCTGAGTGCTTTGGAAGTAGCTCTTATTTGTTTTCTTTTAGAAATTTACTTCTAAATTATAAAATTACAACCTCAAGGCAATTTCTCTCATAATGTGAAATTAAAACCCCTCTTCTTTTTTAAGCTAGATTGTGAAATATACATGTCAAAGTGGACCTATTTGTGGTAAGAACCATTTTGTTCTTCCATTCCAAGATATTTTGGAAAGCACATTTCATAGGTTTTGTCAGAGGTATTCAAGTGAATTTTGTGAAACCCATGCCCCCCGTGTTTATTGTCAGAAATTGCGGTTCTTTCTTCTTACATTTTGGTATTGAATTAACGCATGTTTTATTAGTAATTAGAGGAGGCTCATTAGTATTTTTTATTTAGAAAACATATTTTTTATTCATTTAAACTTCTAATAAGTGTCATCTTTTATTTTGTGTTATATTTTCGTAAGAAGAGACTTTGGTTATTGAATTTGCAACAATAATTGACGTGGGTTCTGTTGCACAATTTGATGTAAACATTGTCAAATTTTCTAATCGATTGACTCTATCTTGCATGTATACAAACTTAATCTACTATATGCTGGACATGTATGAGACTACTATGCACAAAAGTGTTATACACTTTTGTACATCAAATCTTCCAGAAAGAATTGCAATATAAAATGACAAACATGTACCACGGATCTGAGATTTTTTTTTCCTCACTACTATTTTTTTTTTACTTTATTTTATTGCCACAATGCTAGGACCTTTGAAATTAAATGTGAGAGTGGAAAATGGATTTGTGACTTGGCTATTTCAAGTGTGTTTTGCCCAATGGTTTCAAAGGCTTTTGCAAAACATTACAGAGCTAAGTGCAAACTTTTATAGAACTATGGTAATATTAAATGTAGAGAAATAGCTGTAATAGAGTGCATTCCTTTTCAGCTTCTTTTATTTCAAAGATGTCATATTTCTCAGTAATTCCTTCGTCTAGGTGTCATCATTCAAGATAGGCTCCTTGTTACTTGAAATCCGTTCATGGAGTGTTGATGTCTCAGTGCCGGTAATTATGTGGCTGATCAGCCAAGTTCAGACACTAATGAGGCGTGGGAGCCGGTGTCACTTGTTTAAAACTAATATGTTACATCACAATCAATCTTAGAGACAATTGCAACCCTCTTGATATACTCGATAACTCTAGGATGCTTGTTCTGATAGTTCTTATTAAAAGGAACTTTACTCAATTGATATATGTAATATAATGTTTCAAAGGATCTTATGTACACAGGGATATTAGCAAATCGTTAATGAGAAGTGGCTTGTAAGCAATTCAATGATGTTATTGTTAATCTAGGCTGTCATTGATGTCAATATGGCATTGACCGAGATGTCAATATTCCTGAGATAGCTAATGATAGTCAAGACTCTTGTTTGACAAGGATACCATGAACGAAGATGTCAAGCCACTAAGAAGAAGTCTTGTCCTAGATGCCTATTGTTCATAATGGATCACTGCACTATCATGATGACATATATGGTGACATTACATTTAATGACATGGAAAGTAAAGGAATTGGAGATCACTTGCTGACATGATGATTAAAGGCATAACAAGTGGAGACCTCACTTAGAAACACTTGGTGACAAAGAAGAAGCCCATACTGTCCTAATCATTTCTGCACCAAGTAACAACCAGTCACATTAAAAATATTTTTCACCTCCTTAGAGGTAGAATCTCATTATGGGACCTAGACCATCTTTTAGAGCACAATTTTGCCTTTCCAATGAGCTATTACACAACCCGGAACTCCAAGCGGTTTGAAAGTTATGAATTTTTGAAGTTAATTTATTAAATCTGGACATGGAGCCGACCTGAGCAGCCTACACAAGTCAGCCTCCAAACAGAGGACGTGACTGTTCATTTCAAGGATGGAAAGGGTATATAAAGAGAGGCTCGGACCTCTGTTTTCCTCAAGTAATTTATTTGAAAACACAGAGCAAAGGGACATAACAATTAGGAGGTCGAGGAGGATGTTTTAAGATCACTGTTTGGGCTGATTTTTGTGATTGGGTTATCATCTAAGAGCTAAAGAAGTGCAGATCTCAGACCAGACCTTAGAACAAGCCTAGACGTGAAGATCCAAGTCAAAAACCAAGTACAAAAGTAAAGTATACACCTCAGACTTGTGGAACAAGCAAGATTTTTGGACCTGTAATATCTTTCTGAAGATAAATTCGAACCTGTGCAGAATTCCTCAACTACAGAGAATTAGATTGTTGAAGATATTTGGTATTTTCACTTGTGAACAAATCTGAGTTGGAAACACAGTCTTGGAATTGTTTGAGACACAATGCTGGATTGTCTTATAGTAGACCTTGGTTGGAGGGACATAGTTCAGATTGGTTTCTACAGTGAAAACTCACTTGAAGACTTGGATGAAAAAGACCAACTGTGTTTGAAGACCTATTTGGATAGAAACGTTGAATTGTTGAGCTCTCTTGAAGAATATTTTGAAGGCTTATTGCAACAGGCTGAAGGCATTGTTTGGACAAAACCTTAGAGCAGCATTGTGTAGACATCTTGAAACAATCCTAGAAGCAGCTAGAAGCAGACTTGGGTTGGCAGTTACTTTGGAACATTGTCATGATGACAAATTGAAGGATTATCTTTGGAACTTGTGAAGCTTTGCTTTGAAAACTAATCTTGGTATAGCTGATTTGAATATTGTTTGAGAGCAGTCCATCAGACATTGTTTTGAAGATATTTTGAAGTAGTATATCTTGAAGTGAATTTGTAGCTTCCTTGGGGAGATTTTTGAGCATACCTTGGACAGTCATCTAGCAGCCCATTGAAGACACCTTGAGGGATTTTTGAAGACATTTGAAAGACTCGTAGAAGTTGTTCCCGAAGGCACCCTTGGAGATGATGACACATTGAAGCCGTTATGAGGTGACCTTGAAGAATTTTTGTTTGAGTAACATGAAGAGCAATGGTGGTGCTTTCATGTGAAGAACAAGGTTGTCATTGATGACGTGTCGTGGAGACTAAGTGAAGGAATAACTGAAGATTGACAGGGCTTGGTGTAGAAGACTTTGGGAGCCGTGAAACGAAACATATCTTGACAAAGGAAAGCTATAGGATTGGTGTCTTTGGAGTTGGTGCTCCTAAACTCAAGGTTGGTGCCTTGGATAAGATAGGGTCGAAGCCCTAGAGGTCGGAGCCTTACTAAAGTCCAAGTAGGTGCTTGGCACATCCCAGGTTGGAGGTTGGGTGTCTTCTTCTAGGGTTGGAACCCTACCTATATTGTACTTGATTCATTGTAAAGATTATATTAATGAAAACATTTATTTCTACTGTTCATTTTGTGTTCTAAATATAAGTGATCTAACTGGTAAAAGTAACAATTGAAAAGAAACATTGATTCACGCCCCCCTCTCAGTATTTCCAACAATTGGTATCAGAGCCAGTACCTCCACTCAAAGCCTAATAGCTTGAAGGTTGATCATTAGAACACAAATGGCGAAGCCAAGGAAGAAAGTCTCCTATCCTCCTAAAGATGTGTCTTCCTCAACCACCGAAAATGAAGTCAATCAATATTTGAAGGCTCCATTGTTCAATGGAAACTTTGATATATGGGAGGCAAGAATGAGGAATTTCTTAAAGACTCAAGGCATTGAAGTTTGGAAATCGATGATTGTTGATAGCATGATGGATGGTGAATCCAAGGAACATAATACAAGAGCAATGAAAACAATCTTGAATGGGCTACCTGATTCTATGAAGGCCAATTTGAACAAAAGGCATATGGGATAAACTTCATGATGTTCACTCAAAGGAGTGTTGACAATGATCTCTAGTCAAGAAAATGATGGAAAACAAGAAGGAAATCCAGAGCCCATCAGGAAGTTGAAGATAAGAGTGATGACAACAAGGCTAAAGAACACCGAGAAGATGAAGAGAATGAAGAAGATTTTGAAGAAGATCTCCTCACTAAACTTATAGCTGCCATGGAAGAGTTTAACATTTTGAAAAAGGAAAATGAGGAACTTAAGAAGAAAGCGCAAGTTGGTGACCATGACAAGACAAGGAAGGAAGTTGACCTTGTCAAGCTTCAAGTACAAGAAAAAGATGAGGAGCTCGCCAAGATTAAGGAAGAATTTCATCAAAACAAGAGAAAGCATCATGAAGAAGTCATAGCCATGACAAATCAATTGGATAAATCAAAGAAATAAGAAGATACCTTGTCAAGCCACCTTGAACAAAGGCACAAGAGCTTGAAAAAACTTGAAGCAGAGATTGGTCAATACAAGGAAGAGGTCTCCTCCCTTAGATCTCAACTAGAAGAAGCAAGGAAACACGCACAAAGAGCTGAGAAGGTGATGGAAGCTTTGACATTCATAGAAGGACAAGTTTATGAAGTAGAAAAGGAGAGAAGCACCATGATATGCCAACTAGAAGAAAATGATGATGACATCACCAAGTTAAAATCAGAAATCACTTCTCTTAAGGCCCAACCATATGAAGCAACCAAGATGAAGGAAGAAATGGAGATCATTCTATCAAAGAAGGATGAAGAATGCAAGAAAATGAAGGAATAAATTGTCTTTCTTAAAAAGGAAGTTGACTTGCTGAATAAGAACTTGAAAAGTTCTCAAACCCTATATGGCATCCCAAGTCATTAAAGGTCTCTCCTTGATAAATAAGGTCTTGGCTATGCAGGGGAATCCTCAAGCAAGAATGATGCAAACCCTAATGCTTCAAACAATGAGGATGTGAGGAAGCCTGGAAGAAATGTTGATGCTTCCAGTTCCAGCAAAGGCAAGGAGAAGAGTCAATACAACTATGGAAGAAACCCTCCTCCAAGAAGAAATGCAGATGGTGTCAAGGATGCAAGAAACAATGGTTATCATCAAAGGATCCCAAGGCAAAAAGACTTCAGAAGTACATCAATGAAATCTCCATCTCCCAGGTACTAAAGTTTATTTCTTGGTTATTGTTATGCTTGTACAAACTTTGGACACGTGGAAAAAGATTGTAGGGCACATCACAAAGGTAAATATTATGGTCCCCGTCAATTTCTGAGAAGCAATTTTACAAGAAATCATGAATTCTTATTCATGAACAACATAAAATGCTTCGAGTGTCATAACATTGGTCATATGGCATGCGATTGTAACTTGACTTGGGCTCCTACACAAGCTAGAACCATGCCAGAGAAGAAGCTTACACAAGTATGGAGAAGGAAGCAAACACAATCCGAAAATCTCCTAAACTCTCCAACCAACAACACATGTTGTTGACCTGATCTTCGACAATCTAAGCATTTGATGGGGAGACTATGCCAAAAGGAAGATCATGCATACAGTTAGGGGAGCTTATGATGATTAAGCATTCTTGCAGAAGCTATTCATGGATGGATCCTATGAAAACCTTGATAAGTCATATCTGGACATTCATAGATTATCTCTTAGGAACACTCCATTGAAGAACACAATCTCTTATCCATCCAATGAACTATTGTTGAATACTTCTTCCACTTGTTTACAAGACAACAAGTTTTCATGAGCTAGAAGAGTTTATGCAAGCATGGGGGTTGGTTCATCACATGAAGAAATACATCTATCATGGATCACATTGCCAGAAAGAAGAGCACCATGATAGGGGGAGTAACGTACCTATGAATAACTTCTTTGTGAAGAAAAGAAGGAGCTTGACAAGGGGAGTACTTGGCCACCTCGTTTGCCATTGATGTCAAAGGGTGAGAGAATGTTGGAAGCACAAGAATATTGCCACCAATGACAAAGGGGGGATTGTTAATCTAGGTTGTCATTGATGTCACTATGGCATTAACCGAGATATCAATATTCCTGAGATGGCTAATGATAGTCAAGACTCTTGTTTGACAAAGATACCATGAATGGAGATGTCAAGCCACAAAGAAGAAGTCTTATCCTAGATGCCTAGTGTTCATAATGGATCACTTCGCTATCATGATCACATATATGGTGACATTACATTTGATGACATGGAAGTGAAGGAATTGGAGATCACTTGATGACATGATAATTAAAGACATAACAAGTGGAGACCTAACTTAAAAACACTTGGTGACAAAGAAGAAGCCCATACTATCCTAATCATTTATGCACTAAGTAACGACCAGTCACATTTTTTTTCACCTCCTTAGAGGCAAGATCTCATTATGAGACCTAGACCATCTTTTAGAGCATAATTGTGCCTTTCCAATGAGCTATTACACAGCCTGAAACTCCAAGCGGTTTGAAAGTTATGAATTTTTGAACTTAATTTATTAAATCTGAACATGGAGCCGACTTGAGTAACCTACACAAGTCAGCTTCCAAACAGAGGACGTGATCATCCATTTCAAGGACGGAAAGGGTATATAAAGAGAGGCTCAAACCTTTGTTTTCCTCAAGTAATTTCAGTGAAAACACAGAAAGGGACAGAACAACTAGGAGACCGAGGAGGATGTTTAAAGATCAATGTTTGAGCTGATTTTTGTGATTGGGTTATCATCTAAGAGCTAACAAAGTGCAAATATCAGACAAGACCTTAGAACAAGCCCAGACGTGGAGATCAAGTCACAGACCAAGTACAAAAGGAAAGTATAGGCCTCAGACTTGTGGAAAAAGCAAGATTTTTGGACTTGTAATATCTTTCTGAAGATAAATTTGAACCTATGCAAAATTCCTCAACTACAGAGAATTAGATTGTTGAATATATTTGGTATTTTCTCTTGTGAACAAATATGAGTTGGAAACACAGTCTTGGAATTGTTTGAGACACAGTGTTGGATTGTCTTACAGTAAAGTCTTCTAGTAGACCTTGGTTGGAGGGACATAATTTAAATTGGTGTTTACAATGAAAACTCACTTGAAGACTTGGATGAAAAAGACCAACTGTGTTTGAAGACCTATTTGGATAGAAACATTGAATTGTTGAGCTCTCTTGAAGCATATTTTGAAGGCTTATTGCAACAGGCTGATAAAGCATTCTTGAAGGCATTGTTTGGACAGAACCTTAGCAACATTGTGTAGACATCTTGAAATAGTCCTAGAAGCAGCTAGAAGCAGACTTGGGTTGGTAGTTACTTTGGAACATTGTCATGATGACAAATTGAAGGATTATCCTTGGAACTTGTGAAGCTTTGCTTTGAAAACTAATCTTGGTATAGCTGATTTGAAAATTTGTTTGAGAGCAGTCCATCAGACATTGTTTTGAAGATATTTTGTAGTAAATCTTGAAGTGGATTTGTAGCTTCCTTGGGGAGATTCTTGAGTATACCTTGGAGAGTCATCTAGTAGTCCATTGAAGACACCTTGAGGGATTCTTGAAGACATTTGGAAGACTTCTAGAAGTTGTTCCAGAAGGCACCCTTGGAGATGATGATACATTGACGCCATCATGAGGTGACCTTAAAGAATTTGTGTTTGAGTAACATGAAGAGCAATGGTGATGCCTTCATGTGAAGAACAAGGTTGTCATTGATGACGTGACGTGGAGACTAAGTGAAGGGATAATTGAAGATTCACAGGGCTCGGTGAAGAAGACTTTGGGAGTCGTGAAACCAAGCATATCTTGACAAAGCGAAGCTATATGATTGGTGTCCTTGGAGTTGGTGCTCCTAAACTCAAGGTTGGTGCCTTGGATAAGATAGGGTCGAAGTCTTGGAGGTCGGAGCCTCACTAAAGTCCAAGCAGGTGCTTGGCACATCCCAGGTTGGACTCTGGGTGTCTTCTTCCAAGGTTGGAGCCCTACCTGTATTGTACTTGATTCATTGTAAATATTATATTATCGAAAACATTTATTTCTATTGTTCATTTTGTGTTTTAGATATAAGTGATCTAATTGGTAAAAGTAACAATTGAAAAGAAATACTAATTCACCCCCCTTGCCACCCCTCTCAATATTTCCAACTGTTAATGATTGAGAATTATGATACTTATGAGTTGGCTATGCAATAACAATCCAAACCTCTTGTATTGACATCCTCATAGTTGACTAAGTCTTGGTTCCTATACTCTTAATCTCAATATGGGAGACTATTAATCTATGTGCCATGATTTCAATATGTACAAATGATTTTTAATACAACTAAATTTTGCTATGATTAGGGGAATCTTGAGGTAAAAAGTGAACGTCAAAATAAAATATGTATTAAGAAAATCAACTTCAAAAGAGCCAATAAGATTCAAGATGATGACGATGTCATCCCAGGGGTAAATATATTTGAGAGAAAAAAGAAAACTAATTTTTAATTGTATTTTGGGCTTAACTCCTTATAAGTTAGCCAAGAGCAGGAATACTTTTTGAGTAGATCCACTCTAGAAAGAACTAAAAATACGTGAAAAATAGTAGAATATTTTTATGTATTTTCAATTGTTTTCTAGTGTGCAGACCTGGTGCTCATTGGAGTGGGTGCATACACTTGACATTTAAGTAAACCTATAAAGAGATAAATTGAAAATACAATTTAAAAAAAAATGTTTCATAACTATAGCCATTATTTTATTGTTTTCCTTATACAACCTATTTTAGATCTCCAAATTTTCTTAATGACTACTTGGAATGATGCTAGCATGTTAAGGCATTGTACATTCTACTCTCTTTTGCATGCAAGCACCCTTCCTTCTTAGTGTAATGCCTTGTATGGCTTTACAACATTATGTTATGAGTTTTTGCACCATTTACAACTTTATACATTTGACATTATTGATTTCTTTAGGGCTCTATGGTATTGTGCATTTTGAGTTCAAGATTTGTGTCTAGTAATCTATATAATAAATTGTTAATATATGCAAATCATTAGGCTCTCTCTTTGACCCTTTATATATTGAAAAAAATATTTAAGGTTTTAATATATACATTACAATGGCTTGTTCAAGATTTTTGGATTGTTAAGTTTTATATATATATATATATATATATATATATATTATATATATATATCTTAAATATGTTCAATTAGTGCACCCACCCTACCTCTTTGGGTTGTATATAAGATTAATTTTATACACACATTTTGTGATTAGAAAAATTGGCAATTAGGTAGATATTGTTATTAGTGCAACCCCCTTATTATATTGATGTAACCATGTAATGCCCATATTGTTGCTATTGTGCCCCATAGAAGCCCACAATTGTTATTATTGCGCCCTTACATTATTATTGTTATGTCGGCTCTGATTATATTATGACCCCTTAGACTCCTATATATAGAAAGGAGATCTTTTCATTTGTATCATCCAAGAATTGTTCATTTGTGTAATGTAAAGGAGGTTGCCCCCTCGAAGAGGCTGAATTCTAAAGTGTTCAAATATCTTTTCTATCTTTTTGTGAGCTGGTTTCATAACATTTGGTATTAGAGCTTTTGGATTCTAGGGATTCGCTGCTCTAAATAGGTCATCGTGGCATTTTCGCTATAACTTTTTTTCTGCGACATTTCAGAAGCAAAAAAAACCCATTTGAGAAAAACTCGCACTAAACCTTGGGTCCGAATTTCAGAGGTTTTTGTGCTATATTTGCGGAGATATGATCTGAGGAAGTTGGTCTTTTTGCAGACTCCTGAATTACATTACAAACAGGCGACCTGAGAAAAATCGTCATAACTTTCTCTTAGAGCATCAGATTGAAATTTCGTAAGAAGGTATAGAAAGAGGGCGGATTGTTGTTTCTTGTATATATTTTTCAGAGCCAAAGGTCGAAACAGTGACACGTGGCATGTCGTATAAATTCGCTCTATTGAAGTCTATAATCAGGTCACTGTGGGAGATTTGGCACAACTCTTCCTTGGAGAATCCAATTTGGATCAGACTGGTGGCATTGGAAAGAGGACGTAGAGGGCTACTGCAGGTCGCAATTTCAGAACTTAAAGATCTGAAAGTACAGAGTTAAGTGGTTTCAAGATCGAGCTCCTAAAATCAAGAAAAGACAAGATGAGGAAGTTTGATGGCAAGGATCCGGTAAATTGGATACTTCAGATGGAGCAATATTTTGATCTACATGGTGTACCACTGTTACAAAAGGTATGTATTGCATCTTCATATTTAGAATCGGATCAATTTTATGGTATAAAGGGCTTTGTTCTCATAAACAACTTGTTACGTGGTCAATTTTCATGGAGGAAATGATAACACATTATGAGGATACAAAGAGCAACACCTTCTTTAGAGAAACAACACAACAATTGGAAATAGTAAAAGAACTTTGCTACATAGTGGAAAGTAAAATTATGGCAAAAATGAAGCCTACCCCTCACAACTATAAAGATGGAAGTGTTGTTTCTCCTAGCCTTTTACAACTTACAAGGGTTACACCACAATTGGAAGAAAAAAGAGAAAAAGAGCTTTGTTACAATTGTGATAGCAAATGCACTAAAGGTCATAAGTGTGCTAAGAAGAAATTATTTTACATAGAGTATGAAGAGAAGGAAGAAAATGATCAAGAAACATCAAAAGAAGAGGATATACGCCAAGACCTAACCCCAGAGAAAGAAGAAATGAATCAGACCATATCTTGTAAAACATTGGCAAGAATTACCACTCCTCAAACTCTCAAGATAGAATGACATATCAAGAAGAAAAAGGTGCAAGAAGTGAAAGATCACATCAAGAAAGAAGAAATGAATCCAACCATATCTTGTAATTCATTGGTCGGAATTACCACCTCTCAAACTATCAAGATAGAAGGACAAATCAAGAAGAAAAATGTTCAAGAAGTGAAAGATCACATCGAGCATCACGAAATGAATCCAACCATATCTTGTAAAGGATTGAAAGAAATTACCACTCCTCAAACTCTAAAGATAGAAGGACATATCAAGAAGAAAAAGGTTCAAGCGATGAAAGTTCACATCAAGCATCAACAAGAAGTTCTCCAATTTTTAAAGGATAACACCACTTCGGTGCAAAAGCGAATGAAACAATAGGTAGATCAACATCGTAGTGAAAAATGTTTTGATGTAGGTGATTGGGTATTTTTACTACTATATCTCAAACATGCTATTTATGAGAAGGAAATGTTGGCATTACTACATGCACTTAAGAAATGGCGATCTTACCGAATGGGAAGACACTTCAAGGTAAAAATGGATCATGATATACTTAAATACTTTTTAGAACAACTATTATCTTTAGAAGAACAAAAAAAATGTGTCACAAATATGTTGGGTTATGACTTTGACATCATCTATAGAAAATGGAAGAAAAAATTTGTTGCAGATGCACTCTCAAGAAAGGAGGAGGATGTGGAAGCATTGTTTTGTGTTATTTCTATTATCCAACTAGATTGGATAAACGAAGCAAGGGATGAATGGAAGAAGGACGAAGAAGTATGGCCACTTATTCAAAAGTTGCAAAAGATCCCAATTCAAACAATATTGTCTGAAGTTGAAGAGGAAGGAAAAATCATATTGGAACCTGGAGCAGTCACAGAAACAAGAACCCGACAGCTACGAAATTGATTAATTTTAGAGTATCTCATCAAGTGGAAGAACTTACCCGCTAAAGATTCCACATGGGAGGACGAGAATGTTATACAGAAGCATCAAGAACTACTCAAGCGTTGATGACAACACTTTTTGAAGGAAAGGGGCATGTTAGGCCCCTATACTACTAGTGTAACCCCTTGTTACTATTGTGCCCCATAGAAGCCCACCATTGTTATTATTGTGCCCTTACATTATTATTGTTATGTCGGCTCTGATTATATTATGACCCCTTAAACTCCTATACATAGAAAGGAGATATTTTCATTTGTATCATCCAAGAATTGTTCATTTGTGTAATGTAAAGGAGGTTGCCCCCTCGAAGAGGCTGAATTTTAAGGCGTTCAAGTATCTTTTCTATCTTTTTGTGAGCTGGTTTCATAACATTTCCATTGTTACCACTAGTTGTTTTCCTTTCCTTAGACAAATATTTTGTTATATTAATGTCACCGTATAATAACTATTTTTTTTATAATATTTTATATTAGTTAATGTCATACCACAAGCTTTTAGTGATAATTGTGTGTCTTTCTTTCTATTTAGAACCTCATTTATTATAAGTTTTTACATTACAATTTTATTTTTACCCACAATCAGATATTGCTGTTTTATTCATTATATTAGATTTGTCTATGACTCATCATCATGCTTATATTAGTTTTGTCTAAGGCTCATCATCATGCTTATAAGGTGTATTAAAGGTGGAAAATATGTTATATTAGTTTTGTCTAAGGCTCATCATCATGCTTATAAGGTGTATTAAAGGTGGAATATATGTTGCCTTGCATATTTAAGTTGGTGATATATATATATATATTAATTTGACAATATTTTTGATCATATTGTTAATTTATTATTATTTTTTATTCAATTTAATTGTATAAATACATTCAATGCTTTGAAAAACCCATAGATTTAATGCCTAAAAAACCCATAAAACACCTAAACTGTATAAATCTCACAACTTAAACCTTAAAAAAATAATGCCACCCTACTTAGAAGCAATGTAACATAACTGATCTATAACCCCTATATTAATTATGCTCTAATGTGCTCTAAATGGAGCCACCATCGATCATATTGAAGGATAATTAAAAGTTGATGTTGTATATGTTAGAAAATCGGAAAGGCAGAAATATTTTTCTTATGTTAATAATTACTTGTGATATTATTATGTTCTTATTAACTTCTTTATGTTCTTCTCATCAAGCAATCATCAAAGCAAAAACATGAAGATCAGGGACACCAGAAGTAGGCACTTATCCAAGGCTAAAACCCCTTTATAGGGGAAAACCTAGTCATAACTCTTCCTTCAGTAAATTCAAATTGAGATAGACCAAGACCCTAGACCCAATGACCTTCCTCCACCAAGTTAGCTCTCAAATTGTTCTTCCAACTTTCAAAGAATCACTGCAACAATACTGCATCAACATTGCTTCAACTCTGCATCAATATTGCATCAAAGACAAATTTTCAACCCTACTGCATCAAAATTTCGACCCAGTTTCAAGACTGATATTTCAAACCTCTTGCAACTTCAACCCCTTCGCATGTGTGAGACAATATAGAGAAAATTTCGATTTCCTTGGTTAAATAACGACCTCCTTTCTCCTTCGCTTGCCCTTTCCTTCTTCCTTCTTGAATTTCACACTTTTTTTGCTTCCGACTACTGCAATTCGAACTTGTTAAGAGTGTGTATCCAAATGAGTCGAGTTACTCCAATATATAGTGAGTTTGTGAGGTTGAATTCCCTTGTTGAGGTTGACTTGTCCTTCTTTGAGGTTGACTTGGTGGAGGCTTAATTGACCTATTTTACATTAAAATAAATTTCTTTCTAGGGTCTTTTACAATATGACATGAACAATGACATTTGATATAAATCCTAGAAGACTACAATGGAGGTTTTCACCTATAAACAATTGACCCAAGCATGAAACCCATGCTTTAATAAGTCAATTTCTTTCTTTTTTTGACAAATACATTACATCACGACTTAAACACAATTATGAAGACCGACACTAGTTACATTCTTCAACACTCCCTCTTAACTAGGGAGGTATTCATAATTGCAAATATATAGAGGTACATTGAAGATCTCAAAATGAACTACGAAGAGTTCTAGCACACTTAGTGCTGCAGACTAGATACTTGACCAGGGTATTCTATCCAAGTGGGACTAAGGGGACTCAAGCTTTAGCCAACTCTAAGTACCATCAAGATTTTAAGTTTTATACCAACCCAAGGATCTAGGTGTGTATTCAAGGTCGGAGTTTCATGACCAACACCACCCTCCCTCTTCGAGATCTAGACATCAACACATAGGCCAGCCATATGTCCTGCCAAGCATCTTGCCATTATTAGATGGTTCATCTCTCCTTAATAAACTAAATCAAATATATCCATTTGTCCAAGCATGCTTACCAAGTGTTCATCCTTCTTATGGAGAGATTTACCTGTACAAACACAACACCAATCAATGATAAAGTTTCAAATATATATATACAAGTAAACAAAAACCTCCACAGTCCTTAATCATTATGATGCCACTTATATCATCATCAAGTTATGCATTTACATCTTATCAAAAGCTTTCTTTTATTTCTTCAGTAACACTTGATACAACCTCGGGACTTCAAAATCCATATGTAGTACTTTTATTCAATCTTTGGTTTCCTTCTTTCTTTAAGGTATTTACTATGCCCTCCCTCTTAATTGGGGAGATGCACTCTTTCTATCCAGGCTCCCTCTCAACGTAGGGAGATCAACCCCTTCTTCTATAACACCAGAGAACCTTTCATGGCGTCATTCTTTCTTACAACATCAAGGTCATCTTGATAATCTTCCCTCATCATGCTTATTGATATCATATGAACATCTTCATTATCTTGAAGACTATGTACCTGCAAAACTTTAATAGAAAGTACAACAAAATACAAACATGAAGTTAACTATATCAAAATCATGTTACTCTAATGGAAGCATTTAGACTTTAGACATCAAACACCTAAACCTAGTTAGGTTCATAATAAGCAAGAGACATTTCTTTTTACATACTAGATTTCGAATTCTAACTAGGATTTTGTCATAAACCCTAGATTCTATCTTCGAGACACAAAGCCTTAGATATCAACAATTCAATGAAACTACAATCGAATCATAGTATTATACATCTAGGGATTCAATATTACTTTCAGAATTGTATGATATACTCTACTAGGGTTTGTTGTAAACCCTAGATTTTATCATTAAAGCAAATTCATATCAACAATCGAAAACAATATCATTATCTCCTAGAATATCAATTTCTATGAGGGTTTTGTTATAAACCCTAGATTTTACAAATCGAAACGCGAGGATCAATAATTAAGTTAGCATACCCACATATATCTAGGATTTCATAACTATGCACTATCATCTCATAATAATATCTACTAGGTAAACCAATACACAAAGATTAATACATCAAAGTTAGATATACAACAATTTTGTCCAGACTAGGGTATCGAACAGACATATGAATATACACCTAGGGGTTCATTCCTAGGATCTTAGTATGACTATTATAAAGGTTTTGTTCATAAACCATAATTTACCAAACCTTGCAAATCTAGGGTTTCAATATATAATTTAGACACTAACAAAAAACCCTAAAGAACTAGGGTTTCTATTATAACAATACCAAAACCCTAATCATGAGATTTCTAGACTACATCAACAACCCTAAGTAGACTAGGGTTTCATAATCAATATTGACATACCCTTAGCAACAAGAGACTAGGGTTTTATAGTGAACCCTAAAGGTTAAGGTTTCACAAGAATGATCAAAATGATAGAATGAGGATGACAGATTTAATCTAATGATTAATCACCATAACAAGAATATTTAAGATTCAAAACCCTAGACATAACAATGTCAGTAATGTAAAGCAAATTTCAAAAGGAATGATTGTACCATTTACATGAAGAGAACTTTATAACAAAGTTAATAGTCTAAGATATACCTTGAATTGTTCTTTAACAAACCTTGTAGGACATCAAATATTGATGGGCTTCAACAAAACTCCTTCCATGCTTCAAGTCTCCTCAATAATCTTGAACATTTAGTAAGCTTTCCTAACCAAGGAAAATATAAATAAAAGGTTATTAGCATATAATATAAAAACATCTTGATATGAGAGGGAAACCAAACATAAAAGACAAGACAAGGAGTAAGATACTTATCTTTGGTAAAATGGTGAGGGCTCCCTCTTAATCCAATCTCGAGACATACCTATAACTTATCAAAAGAATTCAAAAATGTTATAACAAGACATGTTAGATTTGCAAACTCTAGAAATCAAAAGATAGAGGAAAATAATTCAAAACTTAATATAGAAGACTAAGAGATATGTGTGAGAGAGGACATAGTATTATAAGTCATTGACTTCCAATTCTTCAGTCTTGTTCTTATTGGGTTGAGCTTCAACGGTAACATTTTCTTGATCCCTATCTCTCTTCTTATTCTTTGAATTCTCTGAACATTTATTTTTGTAGTGACCCAACTTTTGACAATTGTAACATTCAATCTTGGATAGGTCAACTTTCTTCTTTGATCCTTTGAACTTATTGAAGGTTCCTTTCTTCTTGTGATGAACATAATAGGCATTAGAGGTATTTTCTTCTTCATCCTCCTCCTTGTTAATTACTAATGACATTCGAGCTTCTTCTTGACTACATGCATTCCACATTTGTTCAAATGTTGGAGTATTCTTCCAACTATTAAATCCTAATGCAAAGGCACTCCAAGATTTTGGTAGTCCTAAAAGAGCAGTAATTACGAGCTCATTTTCTGGGACGACTTCATCTATTGCTTGGAGTTCATTTCTGATTCTAGATATCTTTATAAAGTGGGATGATACATTATCATCTTTTTTCGTCTTAATAGTCCTTAATTCATTCTTGAGGCTTGCTATTTGACCAATGTTCTTGATGGTAAATAATTTGGAGAGAGCCTCATACATTTCTTGAGAAGAATTTATGTTGGATATGTATGGAATTAGGTTGTCCTTAGCCCCATCCACTATTAGGTTCATAGCCAAGATTTCAGTTTCTCTGAATTTTGATTTCTCTGTTTCATTTATAGGCTTCTTGATTTTTCCTTGAACAAGATTGAAAACTTTGTTCTTTTCAAGTGTGAGATCTATAATCTTTTTCCAAGGTGTGTAGTTGGAGGCTCCTTCTAGCTTGTTTTCTCCCTTCATTGGGTTTGACATAGGTCTTGTAGATAGTAGGCTTATCTCCTTATAAGATCCTTTTTTCTTAATGGCCTTCCTTTGATCTCCTTTCCCTCTATAAATCTTCAACCTGCATTTTTCTTCCTTCTTCACCTTAACTTTGTTACCATGTTAGAAAATCTAGAAAATCAGGAAGGCATAAATATTTTATTATGTTGATAATTACTTGTGATATTATTATGTTCTTTCCTTATGTTCTTCTCATCAAGCAATCATCAAAGAAAAAACATGAAGATTAGGGACACCAGAAGTAGGCACTCAGCAAGGGCTGAAATCTCGTTATAGGGGAAAACCTAGTAAGAACTCTTCCTTTAGTAAATTCAAATTGAGACAAATCAAGACCCTAGATCCAAAGACCTTCCTTTTCCACCAAGTCAGCTCTCAAATTGTTCTTCTAATCTTTAAATATCAATTACAACAATACTGCATCAAAACTGCTTCAATACTGTATCAAAGACAAATTTTTGACCCTACTGCATCAGAATTTCGGCCCAGCTTCAAGACTGCTATTTCAGCCCTCTTGTAGCTTTAGTCCCTTCGCACGTGTGAGATAAGATAGATAAAAATTCAACTTCCTTAGCTAAATAACGACTTCCTTCTCCTTCGCTAACCCTTTCCTTCTTCCTTCTTGAATTTCACACTTTTTCTACTTCTAATTACTGTAATTTGAACTTGTTGAGAGTGTGTATCCAAATGAGTTGAGTGGCTCCAATATATAGTGAGTTTTCTAGGGTGAATTCCCTTGTTGAGGCTGACTTGGTGGAGGAGGCCTAATTGACCTATTTTACATTAAAATAAATTTCTTTCTTCACAAATAAATCCTAAGAAGGGTATTTTACATTATGACATGGACAAAGACACTTGACATAAACCCTAGAAGCCTACATTGGAGGCTTTGACCTATAAAAAATTGTTTCATGCTTTAATAAGTCAATTTCTTTAATAATAAATTTATTTTTCTTTATTTTGACAAGTGACATTACATCATGACTTAAATACAATTATGAAGACCGACACTAGTTACATTTTTCAACAATGTAAGGAATTGACTCAATTGTTTTGATTTCTAAAAACAAAAGTTGATGTTTTCTAGGGAATCGACTGAGTTGTTTTCTACCATGACCACACTGTCCCATAAAGCCACCGTCTCAATTCTAGCTAGATGTCATTTTCAAAGAAGCGGATCTCCATTTTAGAGACATGCAGACTGAGGTTGATTGTACACATCAATTGCTGAAGAATTCATCGTTCCATCAGGGATGGAATTTAATGAGAAAATTTCCAATCAAAGGGCCCTCACGCATTCACAATTTGTTTTAAATTGGGAATTAAAATAATAAAAACTGATGGGTGATGGAATTTAATGGGAAAATTTCCCGTCATAGGGCCCCAACCCATTCACATTTTGTGTTAAAATGGGCATTGAAGTTATAGAAACTAATGGGTGCTTCAGATTTGAAATTCCTATCCTAATACCATTCTGAAATATATATTTTTTCATTCAATATAGGCGAAATAGGTTAAAGCACGAATGTTGTTTAGGGTTTCATTGTCAGTTTATATTGGTGTGGAAAGGTCGTTGAATGCAATTTAACCATTTTCTTATGCAATTGATACATATGAGGGATTAAAGAAAAACTCACTATAAAAAAAGAAAGAAGCTCACACATTGAAGAGGAAGATATTTAAAGAGATCAACTGTAAATAAAACTTAGCATGGAGTCTTGGTTAGATAGTTTGGGAGTTGGATTTGGGGAATTATATTCTTATAAGGGATATGAGACAACTAGATAGAGCATTATCGATTGAATTTCCATATGGATGGTTCTTTAATAATTTGGGAATTCGGGGAATTTGACTACTAGAAAATCAAACTCAAGAAGTACATTGCGAGAGTTACAAGGCAACATGACCAAGAAGATTTTAAATAAAATATAGCTTTCACTATTTTTTTTTCCTTTTTTTTTTCAATAACTTTTGATTTTAATATTTTTTGAGGAGTGTTAGAATGTAAATCTTATATGTATAATGTCACTTTACTATGTTTTGAGGATGTTTTTAATTTTGGAGATAACATTACAACGTTATAGAGTAATGGTTTCTTTTAGTTTTTAATGAGGTGTTATTCCTCTTTTTTGAAATAAAGAAATAAATACGAAATGCCTAAGATAAGATGGGGCTTAAAGGTAAAGTTTAATATTGAGAACGGTATTTATAATACATAATTTAGTAGAATAAAATAAGAAATTACAAATTCACGACACTTTATTTCCTAACATTGTAGAAAGTAAAACATGCCACATTATTTGACTAAACGAAATGAAATGAACTACATTTGTAGAAAATATTAGAGGCTTATTTGTTGAAGAATGTAACTAGTGTCAGTCTTCATAATTGTATCTGAGTCATGATGTAATGTATTTATCAAAAGAAAGAAAAATAAATTTTATTATCAAAGAAATTGACTTATTAAAACATGGGTTTCATGTTTGGGTCAATTGTTTATAGGTCAAATCCTCCATTGCAGGATTCTAAGGTTTATGTCAAGTTTCCTTGTCCATGTCATAATGTAAATAACCCTTCTTGGGATTCATTTGTCAAGAATGAAATATATTTTATTGTAAAATAGGTCAATCATGCCTCCTCCACCATGTCGGCCTCAAACAAGGGAATTCGACCTCACAAACTCAATATATATTAGAGCAACTCGAGTTCATTTGAGGGAGTCACTCAACAAGTTTGAATTATAGTAGCTGGGAGTAGAAACATGTTGAATTCAAGAAGGAAGAAGCAAAATAATAATGAAGGATAAGGAAGTCATTATCTAGCTAAGAAAATCGAAATTCTCTCTTTTGTCTCACACGTGTGAAGTTTTTGAGTGTTGCAGGTGGGCCGAAATTCTATAGTAGCTGGGAGGCCAAAAATTTGATGCTAGGAAAAAATTCTGGGGAACCTCGGGTTGAAATTTTTGGGTTGATGCTGGAGTACAACTGTTGGATAAGAAGAGAATATTGAAGGTTTCTAGAAGGATTACTTGGTGGAGGAGGAAGGTCTTTGGTCTATCTCATTTTGAATTATTGAAGGAAGAGTTCTTAACTACATTTTCCCCTATATAGGGGTTTTAACCTTGGCCGAGTGCCTACATATGGTGTTCTTGATCTTCTTATTTTTCTTTTGGCAATTTCTTGATGAAACAAAGATAAAAGAACATAAGAAAATAAGAACTCAAAGAAATCACAAGTAATTATCAATAAGAGAAAATATTTCTTTCTTTTCAATTTTATAACATGGTATCAGAGCTAAGGTGAAAGAAAGAAGAAAAAGGAAGCCTAAATATCTACTGAAAGGATAATAATTAGTTTCAATGTTAGGTAAGAAGAAGTTGAACAAGGAGTTTCAAGGAATAACAGATATCAATATGACGGACTCAATGAAGACAAAAAATAAACTAGAAGGAGCTTCCAACTACAGGGCATGGAAAAAGAGGATAAACATTATTATTGAAAAGCACAAAGTATTGAATCTTGTTCAAGGGAAAGTCAAGAAACCAACAAATGAAGTAGAGAAAGAGAAGTTTAGAGAATCTGAAATTGTATCCATGAGTCTAATAGTGGACGAAATAAAGGACAACTTAAATCCATACATCTCCAACATACATTCCACTCAAGAAATGTACGAGGCTCTCTCCAAATTATTCACAATCAAGAACATTGGTCAAATAACAAGCCTCAAGAATGAACTAAGAACTCTTAAGATGAAAAATGATGATACTGTTTCATCATATTTTGTAAGAATCTCCAAAATAAAGGATGAACTCCAAGCAATAGATGAAATCATACTAGAAATAGAAATTGTAATTACTACTCTTCTAGGACAACCAAAATATTGGGGTGTTTTTGCATCAGGAATCAACATTTGGAAGGATACACCAACATTTGAACATATGTGGAATGCATGCACTCAAGAAGAAGTCAAAATATCATTAGTAAACAAAAAGGAGGATGAAGAAGAATATGCCTCAAATGCATATTCTGCTCATCACAAGAAGAAGGAAACCTTCAAGAAGTTCAAGGGACCAATAAAGAAAGTTGACCTATTAAAGATTGAATTCTACAATTGTCATAAGATGGGTCATTATAAAAGTCACGGTCATGAAAATCCAAGGAATAGGAAGAGAGAAAGAGAGCATGCAGATGTTACTGATGAAGCTCTCCCTAAGAAGAACAAGACTGAAGAATAAAAAGTCAAGGAATTATACTACTAATTCTTCTCTCTCACATACCCCTCTTAGTCTTCTATTTTAAAGTTTTGAATTGTTTTCCTTTATGTTTTGATTTCTAGAATTTGTAGGTAAAACAGGTCTTGTTAGAACATTTTTTAATTATTTTGATGAGTTATAGGTATCCCTCGAGATTGGATTAAGAGGTAGTCCTCTCCATTTTACCAAAAGATAAGTATCTTGTTCTTTGTCTACTTCTTATGTTTGGTTTCCCTTTCATATCAAGATTTGTTTATAGTATATGCTAATAACCTTTTATTTATATTTTCCTTGGTTAGGAAATCTTACTAAATGCTCAAGATTATTGAGGAGAGTTCAAAGGATAGACTTTAAGCATGGAAGAAGACCTATTAAAGCCCATCAAGAATTGATGTCCTATAAGGTTTGTTAAGAAACAACTCAAGGTATGTCTTAGACTATAAACTTTGTTGTAAAGTTCTCTTCATATAAAAGGTATTGATTATTCTTCTCTGATTTGATTTACATTACTGACATCATTATGTCTAGGGTTTTGAATCACAAATATTCTTGCTAGGGTGATTAATATTAGATTGAATCTACCCTCATGATATTATTTGATCATTCTTGTGTAACCCTAACCTTTAGGGTTCACTATAAAAACCTAGCCTCTTGTTGCTAAGGGTATGTCAATATCAATTATGAAACCCTAGTCTACTTAGGGTAGTTATTCTTTTGATGCTTAGGTTTTGGTATTGTTATGATAGAAACCCTAGTTCTTTAGAGTTTGTTGTTAATGTCTAAGTTATGTAAGGAAACCCTAGATCTTTAGGGTTTATGAGCAAAACCTTGTAATATCTACAATAAGATCCTAAGAATGAAACCCTAGGTGTGTATTCTTCCGATCGAAACCCTAGCATGAATGGAATTATTATGTAATTTTGATGTCTTAATGTTTGTGTATTGGATTTACCTAGTACATATGAATATTGATATAAAATGCTAGTATATGAAATCCTAGATATGTATATGCATTGATGCTCATGTTTTAGTTTATGAATTCTAGGGTATGTAGCAAAACCGTAGTAGAAATTGATATTCTAGTAGATGATGATGTTGTTTTTAATTTTCGATATGATTTAGTTTTGATGATAAAATCTAGGCTTTGAAACTAACCCTAGTAGAATTCTGACATGTAAAAGCATATGATTAATGAAAATAACTATGATTGGGTTGATAGTTTTTTGAATTGCTGATATCTAAGGCTTTGTGTCTTGAAGATGAAGTCTAGGATTTGTGACAAAACCCTAGCAAGGAGTTGAAGTTTAGTATGTAAAGAGATATAACTTTTGCTGATTATGAACCTAACTAGGTTTAGGTGTTTAATGTCTAAATTCAAATTGCTTCCATATCATTCCGATAGAATTAACTTCATGCTTCTATATGTTTGTACTTGCTATTAAAATTTTTGTAGGTACATAATCTTCAAGATGTTGAAGATGTTCGTAAGTAAAGTTGTCTTGATAATATTGATAAGCATGATGAATGAAGTTATGTAAATTATGATGATCAAGATAACCTTGATATGGTAAGACGGAATAGAAGCCATGAAAGGTTCTCCAATGTTATAAAAGAAGGATGTGGTTGATCTCCCTAAGTTAAGAAAGATCATGGATAAAAGAAAGAGTATATCTTCCCAGTTAAGAGGGAGGGCATATTATGAAAATGAATAATTTGAAGTAAGAAAAAGTACTATCGATAAATATTCATGAAGTTGCAAACCAAATACCTGAGAAAGATCTGAAGACGTATTTGGTGCTGCTAAAGAAATTAAAGAAGAAGAAAGCTTCCGACAAATTGTATATAACTTGAGATGAAAGTAGCATCAGAACGATTGAGGATCCTAAAGATTTGTATTTACTTGTATGTATATTTAAAAGTTTATTATTAATTGGGGTTTGTTTTTGTAGACGTAAATCTATCCATAAAAATCTTGAACACTGGAAGCATGCTTGGACAAATGGATATATCTAGTTTGATAGGGAGAGTTGAAGCATCTAATGGTGGATGATTAGGAGGACATCTGGCCAACCTATGTGTTGATGTCTAGATCCCGAAGAGGGAGGGTGGCGTTGGTGATGGAGCTCCAACCTTGGATACACACCTAGATCCCTGGGTTGATGGTTAGCAAGTAAGCCTGATGATACCTAGACTGGCTAAAACCTTGAGTCTATCTTAGTCCCACCCAGATAGATTAACCTAGTCAGGTATCTAGTCTGCAACACTGAGTGTGCTAGAACTCTTCGTAGTTCATTTTGGAGATCTTTCATGTACCTCTATATATTTGAAACTATGAATAAATCCCTAGTTAAGAGGGAGTGTTGAAGAATGTAATTAGTGTCGGTCTTCATAATTGTATCCGAGTCATGATTTAATGTATTTATCAAAAGAAAGAAAAATAAATTTATTATTAAAGAAATTGACTTATTAAATAATGGATTTCATGCTTGGGTAAATTGTTTATAGGTAAAAGCCTCCATTGTAGGATTCTATGGTTTACATCAAGTTTCCTTATCCATATCATAATGTAAAGAACCCTACTTGGGATTTATTTTTCAAGAAAAAAATTTATTTTATTTTAAAATAGGTCAATTAGGCCTCCTCCAACAAGTCAGCCTCAAAATAAGGATTTCGACCTCACAAACTCACTATATATTGGAACAACTCGACTTCATTTGGGGGAGTCACTCAACAAGTTCAAATCGCAGTAGCTGGGAGCAGAAAAGTGCAAAATTCAAGAAGGAAAAAAGAAATGAATAACGAAGGAGAAGGAGGTCATTATTTAGCCAAGAAAATAAATTTTTTCTCTTTTTTTCTCACACGTGTGAAGTTTCTAGAGTGTTGGAGGGGGGGCCAAAATTATGTAGTTTCTAGAAGGCCGAAAATCTAAAGTTGGGCCGAAATTATAGGGAAGCTGCTGTAGAAATTTCTGGGTTGATGTTGGACTGTAGCTATTGAATAATAAGAGACTATTGAAGGTTGCTAGAAGGCTAAATTGGTGGAGGAAGGTCTTTGGTCCAACGTCTTTGTCTATCTCATTTTGAATTACGAAAGGAAGAGTTATTGACTGGGTTTTCCCCTATATAGGGGTTTTATCCATGGCTGAGTGCCTACATTTGGTGTCCTCGATCTTCTAATTTTACTCTTGGTAATTTCTTAATGAAACAAAGATAAAAGAAGAACATACAAAAGATAATAAGAGCTCAAAGGAATCACAAGTAATTATCAACAATAGAAAATATTTTTGCCTTTTCGATTTTCTAACATTATTTTGTTTAAATCATAAGAATTAAAAGGAGACATAGTTGATTACACTAACAATGATCTCCTTAGATTTTTTTGTGGAGCCTTAAATACCCCCACTTCCCTCTCCAAACATTTTTTTTTTTTTTTTAGTGAAATAAAAGTTCATAATATTCATGAAAATAAAAAACATTCATCCAAATGGAGTAGGATGATGCTCATATGGAAAGTATTTGAAGAAAGAAGAAAAATACAATAATAAATCAAACTTTAACACTCAAAAAGAACTTTGCAATGAAAGGTTGAATGATTGCTAAGTTAGAGGAATGTCTAGATTACTTAGAGAAAATATTTTTACTTACTACGTTGGAAAAAGTATATCCTTATCTACTTGTTGGAGTCTCTTTAAACATTGAGCCTTTGGAAGAACCTTAATTGCTACAACTGCCTTTTTTTATTATTATCTTTTAGAGTCATTTTGCATTAGTTCTTCCTCGATATATTCTCATTGATGCTACTAATATCTTATGCTTGACTCGAACAAAAAATAATTCCTCCTCAATGTCCTTTAGTTCAAAGCCCATCTAGTGAGTAATAATTGCTTGATATTCATTTTTGTTAACAAAAGTTGGAATCCATTATTCAATTTATTTTTCAGAGAAGTCTAGATGTATCCAAGTATGCTTTCTTTTGGCCCTTAGCAAATATGTAATTCATTATCAAAGGTAGGCCATCAAGCTCTTTTACCAAGTTAAATATTTTAACGAATAATTCACTTCTTTTTGTTGTACTAGTATCACACTTAAAATAATCTTTTTGTTCTAATGGTATCACACTTAATGGTATTGACTCTCTCTAGTCAACATGCTTGTAATTGCTTATGCCTATTCTTGGATGGAAATTATTGTTCTTTCCTGTTAAGATCATTCATATTCAAAGCTATGAAAACAAAAGTACTCACACCATCTTTATAAAATGCTCATCATTCTCCAAATCCTTTTGTATTGTATGAAAGATCAAATTTTAATGGCAATAATAGCTGAGTTAAGAAATAATTGTTAGGCTTCAAAAATCATGATGACCACTTGTTGATGTTTTTCTGCAACATATTTCCTTATCCTAGTTAATAAGCTCAAAGATCTTTTTATTCTTGAATTTGATTTAGCTGTTTCTTCAGGGAACTCATTAGGTTTCATAATGGATAACGGTTTTGCAAATAATGGTATTGAAAACAAATCAACTTTTTAGCTCATTTATCCTATTTTTCAATCTTATATTGTCTTTTCTTGTTCACTTATTAAATGTGTTAAAGCTTCTCCAATGCCTTGGTTAAACTTTAAGACTTTTGAAGGTTTGACCACTTTGATTTCTATTTATGAGTTCCAATTTTCAGTGACCTTTTTGTTTTTCACTTTTTAAATTTTATTTGATTCATGATTATATTTATCATGTCGCAAAGTGTTTGATTCTTCCTCAAAATACTTGGTCCATTATGAGCCAACTCTTTAACTATAGACTTGCTTTCAATCGATTGCATCACTCTCCATTTAGGGAATCCAATTACAAAATCAATCTCCATGCCTTAGAATTTATTTCACATTCTTGAATATCTTGAACCTCACTCTCCACAATGTCTCTTTTTCATTTGGAACTTCCTGAGACATTATGTGATCCTTCAAGTTCTTTTGAGGATAATCTTTATTAACTTCATCACCAACACTTCCTACACATCAATATTACTATAACTCTAATGATAAATTGAAAAAATTCTTTGAGAACAATGAGGGAACTAACACTACCAATGGTCATATATTTTCATCTCCATTTGTGTTGTTTATTTGAACTAATCAGTGTTAATATCATCTTTAAGGATTTGTTTATGAATTTCAACATCATGAGACAATTATAGATTTTATTGGAAGTTTCAATTGTCCCCTAGTCTTTCATTCAATTGGAGTGACTTACTAGAAATTAAACCATAACCAAATAGAAATCATGTGAGTTGAAAATATACCTTTTGGCTTGAAACCCTTATAAGCTTAAACCTCCATTTTAAAACTCAATTTTGAAAGGCATTGAGATAAATTGTCTTTTCCTAATTTTATCAAAGAGATGAGCTCAGGATTTGTGTTGATTGTATATTTTTTCTATTTTTTTTTAATCAAAAACAAAATAAGGAAGAATGAAAGGCTTCCCTTTAAATCCAAACAACCCAGTGTAGGAGAATTTTACTTGACATAAGACTCCCATCATGAGTAGGAAATTTTGATCTCTTGAGGAATCTATTTGCTATGGAACTAATAATCATGTTTTTCAATGTTGTGAAACAAATTTGAACTTGATAAAAATAAAATGGGCCCTTGTGCTTCTATAATGATGAACACCATAATTGGAGAAGTTCCTGATTATAGTCAATTTTGTGATCAAGGAAAATCCTTGAATGTGTTACAATATGCCAAGTCATAAACCAAATAAAAGTCCATGAAGAACCTCTTTGTTTGGTGAAATTTTCCAACTAGTAGGAAATTTCATTTGAAATAACATGAACCTAGTTAAACATGGCTCCTTGATGTTCAAAATAATGGAGGATATAAAATATATATCTTGGTGTGTATGCAGTGGAGTTTTGACCAATAATTCGTGCAAACAACCATGGAAACTACCTATATGGGTTTGTCAATGAACATACCTCAATTTGGATGAGATTTGTAGAACTAGTAGGCGACTAAATAAGAGATTCCTTAAGAAGATGACTCCACCACCTTGAGCATTCAGGAAATCATCTTCTTTAGAAAACTTGCGTCTTATCTAGAGTAGGAAGTCACAACATTTTCTTGAAGATACTCAAAGTTAAAGGAATAGGAATTTTGACTCTTTCTTTAAGTTGTAACCATCTTTACTTTGTATTAACATTAGTCATGCACTAGAAAACCAACACTTAAAAAAGAAGAAGAGGGAATGCAATCAACTTTTGCTATGTTGAATGCACAAACTTTTTGTCTCCACTAAATGAATCCTTTCTCCTACTAACCATATTTTATTTACAAAAATTGACGATTATTGGTGGTCATTGTACACTAATATCTCATTTAATGAGGACACCGATAGTGTTAAATGTTACTAGATCAACCATTAATTCCATAATGGTGTATGTTATACATTAAAATTGATAGATGTCATTTATTAATAACAACTACCACTTCATGTGGAGCATGGATGAGAAATTTGCAAAAAGTGTGCCTTATTTAATGACAATATCTTTTGAATGTGAAAAGAATGTGTTGGTATTATAATTTTATTTTGCTTTAAAAATGATGCTTCATGCGTAATGTAGGACATGGAACCATTTCCTGGTTAAATTTAAGTTCTTTGTTGGAAATAATACTGAGAGGGGGGGTGAATCAGTATTATCAAGATAATTATTCTTTTTTCAAAAAACAACTGATATACGCTACTTCAAATTAATGAACCTGTGTATATACGCGATTATGCAGAAGGAAACCCGCGTATACAAAACAAGCTTTTACTTTACTTAATCTTTCTGATGATGATTGTTAATCTGTGATGCAGAATCAAATAACAGTAACCAGAGACAGTAAAACAGAGCAGAAACAGTCACACACAAGAACACAAGACATAAGGTGGAAACCCAATGTGGGTGAAAACCACCTGCTGCAATTCGTCTCTATCTTCTTTTCAATTAGAAACTTCTTTTACAATATACTGGTGCAGTCTTTTTACCAGTATGCAGGCTGCAACCTGAAAAGAGCTACAACTCTCTCTCGTTCTCCAGCTTCTCCTAGAAGGGAGCTACAACCCCCTTTAGCTCTTGCACTAGCCAAGATTGTAGTGCGTAGGTGCTGGCCTACAGAAGGCTACAACCTTCTCTGTCTTCCAGGGACCATGTTTCATCAATTTTCAAACTGGATCCATGAACATCAACCAATCATCAAGAATCAACCAATCTCCTTTTCACAAATTAGATCTGAATCAAGTAGATATTCTCCTTACAACTGTACCCAAAACACAGTACCAGAAACCATACACCAGAAGGCAGAATCCATAACAAAGTAGTAATAGTCAGAAGCAGTTAGATCACAACTTAGATTATATACGCTATTTCAACAGCCTGAAACTAGCGTGCATACGCTTCTGCGCATGGAACAACCTGCGTATACGCCCCTTTACTTATCTGAAACTGTGTGTATATGCATCTTCGCCTTACTGAACCTGCGTACAGATCTTACGAAGGATAATTCACTCTTTCAACTATTCAATCATTGATTAGCCCAGATTACCAGATAGATCAAGCATGCGTCACATCTAGCAGATCAAAATCATACAAAGATACTACCATTCAAGCTTAAAGATTATGACCCATGAATAGAACTTATCCTTCCTTTTGCGCTGAAGTTCCTCCTCCCTTCAGATCCAGATCTGCATCACCACCCAATATACCAGCTCTATTACTTTTCGGATCTTCAATTATAATTCAGATGGTCATTTGTCACAAGATCTCCTTCCTCTTTTATAGCCTTAGGCCTTCTCCAGTACCATGGTCCAAAACCATAACATTCCAATACCATGAACCCAAAACTAGGGATCAACACATCTGACGAGACGCCATGGTCCAAAACATAGGATCAAGTTCCAAGATCTAACTGCCATGGACCAAAAGAATGATCCCCAACATATACACGCTTTTGTAATGTATAACCCGCGTGTATACACGCCTTCGTCTAGATGAACCGGCGTATATGTCTGTTTCTACTTTCTGAGTGCTTGAACAGAGATCTGATACCAAAGAAGGTTACCATCAAGGACAACACCTGTGCCATAGCTCCAAACCTGTGCCATAATGCCAACAATCTCCCCCTTTGGACTTGATGGCAACACCAAGATCATTCTCTCCCTTTGTCATCAAGGGCAAAGGGTTGTGCTCCCCCTGCGTACATGTTGAAATCTCTGTCCTGCTGTGCTGACCATGCTCCCCCTGACTGTAGGCAAGATCTGCAAAAGAATGTTCTTTAAGAAGAACCAAGACTTGTGCAACTTCCTATCATCAAAAGACTTAATACATACATCCATCACCCAACCAAGTGGGGATCATCCATCCAACCGAGTGGAATACATCAGAAATTTACATATGATGACCAAATACATTACATCTTCATCCCAGGCATAGTGGGGAAACCAAGATAGGCCGTTACATGACCTTGACACCATATAAAAAGGAGATACGTGACATAGAGATGAATATTTAAGACATGACTTTATAAAAGTCATCAACAACTGATAGTAGCAGCAACTGTCAATCATTATTCAGATCAGCAACCAAGATTTCCTTCTGTTCACCCTCTGTCTTTGTTCCACCTGAAATCAACAACAGCTTATGAACTAGAACCAAAAGCTTCTAAAATAATGCCAACAATGCATTATTAGAAGATTGTCTGCTCCCCCTGAACCTGTGCCGGATGGTCTCTGTCAGACCCACATCAGAATATCTTCAACCAGAGCCTGCTCGTTATGATATCCATCAAGCCTCCATATACGCGACTTTCTCTATAAAGACCAGCGTATGTACGCGGATACTCCTTATCCAACACGCGTACACCCATTTTATTCTGGAATTGATAAGATTTAACAACAAGATGATACATCAACAACTCCCAGCTTCTGTCTGAGATATTCAAAAGTTTCCCTAGGTAGTGGTTTGGTGAAAATGTCAGCAACTTGTTCCTTAGAAGGAACATACTCCAATTTGACCTTTTGTTCCAACACTTGTTCCCGAAGAAAGTGATACTTGATCGGTATGTGCTTGGTCTTTGAATGCATGACACGATTTTTTGAAATGCTGATTGCACTTGTATTATCACATAAGATGGGGATAGGTGGTGTACAAGTGATTTGAAAATCCTGCAGAGGTCTGCATCATCCAAAGGAGTTGAGTGCAGCAAGATGCAGCTGCCACATATTCTGCTTCAGCTGTAGATAAGGCAATCGAACTCTGTTTCTTGCCAAACTAGGATACTAATATGGAACCCATAAAGAATGCTCCACCACTTGTGCTCTTCCTGTCATCCACGCTTCCGGCCCAATCTGCATCTGTATAAGCATGAAGTGTGAGATCTGTATCTCTAGGATACCATAAGCCATAGTTTTGAGTCCCTTGAAGACATTTGAAAATTCTCTTCACTGCTTGAAGGTGAGTTTCCTTTGGATTTGCCTGAAATCTCCCAACTATTCCCATTGCATGCATGATGTCTGGTCGGGTACCTGTCAAATAAAGTAGACTTCCAATCATGGATCTATCGGTCGGCTGATGTACGGCTGGTGATTCATCATTTGCACTAAGACTGCATCCTGTAACCATGGGGGTACATACTGGTTTCGCATCTTCCATGCCATACTTCTTCAGAATCTGCTTGAGGTACTTGGTTTGAGATAAGAAGATACCGCCTTCATTCTGTTGGATTTGCAGTCCAAGAAAGTATGTCAGTTCTCCAAGAAAAGACATTTCAAATTCTTTTTGCATCACCAAGGCAAAGCTTTGACTCATAGCTTCTTCATTGCTCCCAAAGATAATGTCATCTACATACACAACAAGTATTAACAATTTGTTATTTTCTATTCTGACATAAAGATTGCTATCTGCTGATCCTTTTGAAAAACCTTGTTGATGAAGATATTTGTCTAACCGGTAGTACCAAGCCCTTGGAGCCTGTTTAAGAACATAGAGAGCCTTTTTCAGTCTGCATACAAGATTTGGATCATTCCCAAGAATGAAACCATCTGGTTGCTCAATGTACACTTCTTCTTCTAAGTCCCCATTCAGAAAGGCTGATTTCACGTCCATTTGAAATACTTTGAAGTTTTGAAAACTTGAGAGAGCAAGGAAATTTCGGATGGCCTCAAGTCTTGCAACAGGAGCAAAGGTTTCTTCAAAGTCTATTCCTTCTTGCTGCGCATACCCTTTACAAACAAGTCTGGCCTTGTTTCTAATTACTTCTCCATTTTCATTCAATTTATTTTTGAAGACCCATTTGTTCCGATAACATTCTTATCCTTTGGTCTAGGAACCAGTTCCCAAGTGTTGTTCCTTTCGATTTGCTCAAGTTCTTCATCCATTGCTTTTATCCAACATTCATCTTTGCATGCTTCTTTTACATTTTGTGGTTCAGTAGAGGAGAGTAATGCCAAATAACTTGAGGCTTCTGCAACTGTTCTTCTTGTTTGTACACCTGCTTCTTTCTGCCCCATAATCTGAGATTCTGGATGATTCTTCTGAACATATCTGGATGGAATCTTTTCTTCTATTCTTGTCTGCTCCTCTGGTTCTTCTTGAGGTTCTTCATCATTCTGTTGTTGAGGGTAGCCTTCATCTTCTTCGATGTCTTCATGATGTACTTGTCTAGGGATGTATCCATTCTCATCAACCACTACATCAATGCTTTCAATAATTCTGCCATGTCTTTTATTGTAGCACTTGTATGCTTTGCCATCTAGAGAGTAACCAAGAAGAATGCCTTCATCTGCTCTAGGTTCAAGTTTGCCAAGCTGCTCATCAGTATTCCTAATATAGCATTTGCTCCCAAAGATTTTGAAGTGCTTTACCGAAGGAGTCTTACCATTCCAAAGCTCATTAGGAGTTTGAGTACTGTTCACCCGGACATTTGTTTTGTTGAGAATAACAAATGCAGCATGAGCAGCTTCACCCCAGAAAGTTGCAGGAGTTCCTGACTCATCAAGCATAGCACGAGCCATTTGTTGGACTGTTCTGTTCATTCTTTCCACAAATCCATTTTGCTGAGGAGTTCTAGCTGTAGAGAATT
>APFE030451539.1:0-15904 GCA_000404065.3 Pinus taeda | reverse complement strand
GCCTTTGTTTTCTCAATTTCTTTTCTAAGGCAAACAATTTCACATTCTAACTTCTCAAGAGATTTTTCTTTCTCATCAAGTTGAGATTGTAGAGAGTCAATGATCACATTACTTTCATCTAAACATCTTTTGAGTGTAGTAATTTCATCATAAAAACCATCCACATCTATAGCATCCATGTAATCATCATCTTCAAATTCCATTAAAAGCTTATAGTGGTTACCTCGTTCATCTTCATCGCTATTTGATAGTCCATCACTATCTTCATGAGTGTAGTAGCTCTTTTTATTTGCATTCTGTTTCTTGTTCCATCTAACAGGTTCCTTCCCCTTGCCAATCTTATCTTTGTGAGGACATTTGGCAGCATAGTGACCTACTCTTCCACAAGCAAAGCATTTGAATGGTAACTTACCTTGGAAACATCCAGTGCCTCGTTGAAGATTTTTGACAAAATTTGATTCTTCTTCTTCTTCTGATATGTGATCAGACTCATAGTAGTTTCCTTTTCCAGAAGCCTTGAAGGCAGCTTCTCTCCTGTCTGATGGTCCACCTTTCCTCATTTCATAAGCAGTTAGAATTCCATGCAACTGTGACATTTTAAAGTCTTGAAGCTTTTCTTTTTCTTCTATAGCAGAAACTTTAGATTCAAATCTAGGGGACAAAGATCTTAGAAATTTTTCAACTACAACAGCCTCCTTTACTTCTTCACCCAAAATTTTCATATAATTTACAATCTCATCTACACGAAGAAAATAGTTAGCCACACTTTCATCATTATACATTCTGAGATTTTCATACTGAATTCTGAGAGTTTGGAGTTTTGCCCTTTTTACCTGTTCATCTCCTTCATAGCTCAGAACAATCTTGTCCCAGTATTTCCTAGGGCTGATTTATACTGCATGACTTTTGACAAATTCAGATTGTGAATAGACATCCCGAATAGAGTATCTGAACGCCTTTGGCATTCGTTCATATTTCTTCTTTTCAGTCGGATTTGTGGGAGTTGATGCTGGAAAAGTATACCCTGTATCTATGATATCCCATACTTCAGTACCCAGAGATTGAAGATAGGCAGTAACTCTTACCTTCCAATATACGAAGTTTGTCCCGTCAAAAACTGGTGGCCTGATTGATGCTTCCCTCTCGTAGTTGCTCATGATGAAAGATCTTCCTTCAAGCGATCAAGCTACTTCAGAAGGACTTGCTCTGATACCAATTGTTGGAAATAATACTGAGAGGGGGGGGGGTGAATCAGTATTATCAAGATAATTATTCTTTTTTCAAAAAACAACTGATATATGCTACTTCAGATTAATGAACCTGCGTATATACGCGATTGTGCAGAAGGAAACCAACGTATACAAAACAAGCTTTTACTTTACTTAATCTTTCTGATGATGATTGTTAATCTGTGATGCAGAATCAAATAACAGTAACCAGAGAAAGTAAAACAAAGCAGAAAGACAGTCACACACAAGAACACAAGATATAAGGTGGAAACCCAATGTGGGTGAAAACCACTTGCTGCAATTAGTCTCTATCTTCTTTTCAATTAGAAACTTCTTTTACAATATACTGGTGCAGTCTTTTTACCAGTATGCAGGCTGCAACCTGCAGAGAGCTACAACTCTCTCTCGTTCTCCAGCTTCTCCTGGAAGGGAGCTACAACCCCCTTTAGCTCTTGCACTAGCCAAGATTCTAGTGCGTAGGCGCTGGCCTACAGAAGGCTACAACCTTCTCTGTCTTCCAGGGACAACATTTCATCAATTTTCAAACTGGATCCATGAACATCAACCAATCATCAAGAATCAACCAATCTCCTTTTCACAAATTAGATCTGAATCAAGTAGATATTCTCCTTACAGCTGTACCCAAAAAAAAGTACCATAAACCATACACCAGAAGGCAGAACCCAGAACACAGTAGTAATAGTCAGAAGCAGTTAGATCACAACTTAGATTATATATGCTATTTCAACAGCCTGAAACTAGCGTGCATACACTTCTGCGCATGGAACAACTTGCGTATACGCCCCTTTACTTCTCTGAAACTGCGTGTATACGTGTCTTCGCCTTACTGAACCTGCGTACATATCTTACGAAGGATAATTCACTCTTTCAACTATTCAATCATTGATTAGCCCAGATTACTAGATAGATCAAGCATGCGTCACATCTAGCAGATCAAAATCACACAAAGATACTATCATTCAAGCTTAAAGATTATGACCCATGAATAGAACTTATCCTTCCTTTTGCGCTGAAGTTCCTCCTCCCTTCAGATCCAGATCTGCATCACCACCCAATATACCAGCTCTAGTACTTTCAGATCTTCAATTATAATTCAGATGGTCATTTGTCACAAGATCTCCTTCCTCTTTTATAGCCTTAGGCCTTCTCCAATACCATGGTCCAAAACCATAACATTTCAATACCATGAACCCAAAACTAGGGATCAACACATCTGATGAGACGCCATGGTCCAAAACATAGGATCAAGTTCCAAGATCTAACTGCCATGGACCAAAAGAATGATCCCCAACATATACGCGCTTTTGTAATGTATAACCCGCGTGTATATGCGCCTTCGTCTAGATGAACCGACGTATATGTCTGTTTCTACTTTCTGAGTACCTGAACAAAGATCTGATACCAAAGAAGGTTGCCATCAAGGATAACACCTATGCCATAGCTCCAAACCTGTGCCATAATGCCAACATTCTTTGCTTCCACAAGAAAAATGAGACTTTGAAGAGTTATGAGGATACAATTTGAGGAGTGCAAAGGGAAAAGTGAGGATTATGGAAATGTGGAATGAGACTTTGCGAGATATGGTGGATTGTTTTGGTGCATTATGTTCTGCATTCCACAAACATTTTATGGAAGTGATTGTGTTATAACATTGCAAAGGTATAGTTTTTTGGAGCTTGGAGGATGCAGATCCTACACATTCTATATTGAAAATTTTCTAAGTGTTGAGGAGTGTTGCAGAAGTGTATCATGTGGATTTTTTTGCAGAGATGTTTCATATGTTAACTTTTCCACAATTTGGAAACAACTAAGGATGATATAAAGGATAATACTTAGTGAAAAATAAACAAAAGGATATACATATATTGATCAAGGAACATTGATCAACACACCTTAATGAATTAAACTATAAAAGTTAAGGTTTTCATTACTATTAAATTTTAGAGTTTTGGGCAAATAAGACCTCTAATTTTTATCATTATAGAGGTGAATCTCACTTTAATAAATGAAAACATTAATTAAACTATAAAAGTTAAGGTTTTCGTTACTATTAACTTTTAGGGTTTTGGGCAAATAAGACCTCTAATTTTTTTTATTAGAGAGGCGAATCTCACTGTAATAAATGAAATGGTTATTCATAATGTCAATTTGTATTATTGTGTAAGCCTTCACATGTTATGTGATGAAATCCTGAATATCTAACTTTTACAAGACCTTTGACTATGAACTTTTTTGAACTTCAATTCCAACACCACAATTAAATATTAAACTATTTGTTTTGAACTTTTTGTACAAGGCATGAAAAAGTTGTTTCAACCTTTCTCATACCTCCTAATAGTGTTTTTTATTATTTTAACATATTTATAAGATTTAGAAGTGTTTTTCCATTAAAATTTAGTATACTTTTAGAATATTCTTTCCTTAGAAAAATCTTGTGAGCAAATCTAGGGGATGCTTCTCCACATTTGTGGATCACATCCTTAGTAGCTTGTTGATGTGGATCAATGTACCTTACTCGAGATAATGTTAACTAAATGACCACTAACACAGACTAGCCAAATACCCAACAACATTAGTGACAATTAATTGAACTAATCCCTTAAATTCTATGCTTTGTAAAATACTTACATAAATATATTATTGACTTTCATCACTCTTACCTATTGAAAAATAGATTGGTTTGTACATCATATAGAAAATGTTCTTTTTGTTGTTGTGACCATTATATTCTGTTGTTTTTAAATTCATTTTAAATTTATGCATGTATTGACTTTTCAGTTTATTAGTATCATATATCATAAATAGTTTATTTATTTTTATTTTTATTTTAATTAATTATATCTATAAAACTTTTTGTAAGTGGTTTAACAGGTTTTGTTCATACTAATCTCCATGAGTTTATTATTTTCTCTAACCGAACCAAATGATCAATGTGCTAGTAATTTTTTATACCCATAAATTTATTTTTATTGAAAACTTGAAAAAAAGCTAGATTTGAAATCTATGCACACAACTTCTACCTTGGAAAAAACAATGTGGGGAAAAACTAGCAAATAGAGATTTTATTAGGCTTCAGAGAATAAATCAGGAAAATATTACAACAACAGTTCTAGAGAATTTACAGCCAAGAACAACCCTAGATAACAACCACTCTCCTATGCACAATACGACCTAGCTAACAACCCCTCTCTTTTGCACAATACAACCTAGAAAACAACCTCTCCCTTTGCAATGTATGACCCATTTCTATTTAGTGAAATTAGCTTGGGAATGACCCCTCTTCAACATATGATGGCCTAAACACAACCCCTCTTTGTGAACTTGGTCCCTTCTCCTCAACTACTCGACCTTTCTCCATCTCACCCAAATCAACTCTCTTCTCTCCCACTTAATGTGATCTTCAAATCATTTCCTTCACCACTCATTCCAACAATTTATACCTTCTCTCATAACCCTATTTTATCCTTGATATCTTCAAAGAAAATATCAAAGGCCAAAATTTTATCTTATCACATTCTTTTGATTTAGTCAAAAAATGAAATATTAATTTATAAAGTTATAAACTTTAGAAATTTGAGTTACAAAGCCAATAATAACCAATCAAATTAGTTATCTTACTTTTCCTTATTTTAAAATTAGAAAAAAAACTGTTGAAACTAAGAAATCTTTTACATGTCTGGACACAAGGCCTATGCATAGACACCTGTCCGAGCGACAATCTTAACACTCCCTCTTAGCAAGGAAGGTGTTCTACACCAACCTCAATTTGTCCTTGAGGCAAACGAACTTGCCTTTCATCAAGGCCTTCGTGGGGATGTTTGCAACCTTCTTATCTATAGGTACATATTGCAACTTTACCTTGCCTTTCTGCCCACAATCCCAAATTAAGTGATACCTGATCTCTACATGTTTCAATATTTCATGAAACAATGGATTTTTTGAGAGCTTGATGTAGCTTTGACTGTCACAATGTATCACAGTTAGCTCCAACTCTTGATCAAACAACCCCATGATTAAATTTTGAAGCCAAACGGCCTCACATGTTTCCAAACTCATTGTGATGTAGTCAACCTCAACCAAATTCAATGCAATTGAATTCTGTTTCCTGCTGAACCAAGAAACATTTCCAAACCCCAAAATGAAATAACAACTTAAAGTACTTTTCCTGTCAAATGAATTTCCTTCCCAGTGAACATCCTATTAACCACTAGCTTCCCTCGATCTCCCCTAGACATAACTTAACTCATACTTTGTTCTACCTCACAGATACCTGAGTATGTGTTTCGTTTCCACTGAGTGCACTTGCTTTGGCTCCACCATAAATTAAATAAGTGTATTGAAAACAAAACATATTTTCGGTTTGGAATTTACTAAATACATAAGAGAGCTAATCAACTTCCTCTATAAAGTGGGGTCCACAATCTTTGACTTAGAAGCATTAATTTTATTCTAATTGGTCACCATTAGCATAGCCATAGGTTTGCAGTCTTGCATCTCGAATCACTTCAGGGTCTTCACAACTTATTTACCCTATCCATGGAATATTTTCCCATCTATCTGCCACACATATAGCCCCAAAAAATAGTGCATCAAACCCATATCCTTCATCTCAAACTCTGAAACAAGATCCCTCTTGCAATTTTCAATGAGCTTCTCTAAACTTGTAAGATACAATTAATATACATATAACACAATAATGAATGGCTCTCCCTTGACCAATATGTAGTATAGATTTGATTTAATGTCACTCTTGGTGAAGCCCATCCCCAACAGATAACTGTTTATCTTTGAATACTACACATATGGTGCTTGCTTGTGTCCATAAAATGATTTCTTCAATCTGTATACATGATAATCCCTCCCATGCACTTAAAATCCCTCCAACTACTCTATATATACCTCCTCATCAATCACACCATTAATAAATGTCGTCTTGACATCCATCTAATGGATCTTCCAACCCATATCTATAGTAATAGAAATCACGACCTTGATGGAGGAATAATTGGCTACAAGGGCGAATGCCTCATCATATTCAACTTTCTTTCTCTGAGAGAAACCCTTAGCCATAAAAAATGCTTTGGACTTCTCAAAATTACCATAAAAAACGCTTTGGACTTCTCAACACCACCATCAAAAACGTGTTTGATCTTATAGATCCACTTAGATTCTGCCATTGATTTCCATTTAGGCTATGGCACAAACTCCCATACATCATTCTTCATGATGGAAGAGTACTCTTCCACCATGGAATCCCTCCATAATTACTATCTAGATGCCTCCTAAAATATGGAAGGCTTGGCCTCAATCAACTCACTTATAAGAGCTATGTAACTGGAAAATATTTGTGTTGGTCTTTGCTCCTTGACTAAAGTCCTAGGAGCATCAATTTTCTTCCAATTGGTCACCATGGGCATAACCATAAGTTCACAGTCTTGAATCCAAAATCACTTCCGGATCTTCACAGCATACTTTCCCTATCCAAGGAAGATATGCCCATCTCTTTGTCACACCTTTAGCCCCAAAAATTAGTGCATCAACCCCATATCCTCCATCTCAAACTTCGAAGCAAGATCCCTCTTGCAATCTACAATGAAATTATCTAAACCTATAAGACACAAGTCATCTACGTATAACATAAGAATGAGTGTCTCCCCCTTGAATAATATATCATACATGTTTGAGTCAGCATCACTCTTGGTGAAACCCATCCCTAGTAGATAATGCTCTCTCTTGGAATACAATAAACATGGTGCTTACTTGAGTCCGTACAATGCTTTCCTTAATCCGCCTACAATGCTTTCACTTCAAAGCCCTCAATATTCTCTATATATACCTCCTACTCAATCACACCATTAAGAATTATGTATTGACGTCCATCTAATGGATATTCCAACCCATCTTTGCAGCAATGGAAATCACAATCTTGATGGAGGAATACCTAGCTACAGGGGTGAATGTCTCATCATAGTCAACTCTCTCTCTTTGAGAGAATCACTCATCATAATATTTTTCTAGTTCCCCTATAAACACATCCCTCCTAACCCCAAAACCCAACCATAGTTAGAAGGTGGTGGTTACTTTGATAACCCAACTCTCAAAGGACAATTATGAGAATGGGAGCTGAAATTTTCAACTATTTTCAACTTTTCTAGAATTTTAAATAAACAAAAGCATTATCTTCATCTCATCGATCCAATTTCAAAAATATAAATTTCACCCCAATCTGACTTATGGATCTAAAGTTATGGCCTTTAAAAGATTGACCACAACCACCCCGCCACATCATCATGACCTCCAAATGGTAGCCTCACAAAGGCCCATGTGGTAGGTAGTGGGGTTGTACACCACCATGGTTAGCTCATGTAGCACCTGATGCACCCCAGTGGTAGACCCATATAACAGGTCCATGTGCCAAGCATGAACCCCTAGGAAGGTTAAGGTCAACCCTTTCCCTGTGATGTGTTTGTTTAACAACAAGTGGGCCCAACCCTTGACCTCCAACCTAGGTTAGGGCTGGCTCCAATCTCCCAATGCTGTAATGCAATGGTCTGGGGCAGGTTTGATCCCCATCCTCCTGACCTGTGGGCATGGAGAGTCAGGTCAGCCCGCCAGAGGTCGAGCCTTTAAGGTCGACCTCCCAACCTTTGACATACCCAACTCGCTGAACAAAAAATTGAATTTTTAACTTTGAAAATTTTCAGCAGTTCCAATGTTTTAACAGAGGTTTATTTTTTATAACTTTGCAGGGTTTTCAAGCACTACTTCTAGCACCTGTTGGTCAATAAATTCATAAGTAATTTATTAACAAACTTAAGAAACAATCAATCATAGGCATGATAGAAAATTAACAACATTTCCAAGTGCATTTCTTCATAAAATTATAGATAACTGTAACAACTCATTATAGAATAGAAAACTTATTTTCTTGGTTTATGCATGAAATAATGGAACCACAGGGAATGTACTCAAGACTTACTTCTCTTCAATTAATAATGTACCCAATAACATACAATAAATATTCCATTACTTACACAACAAACTAAACATGAAATCAACACAATATTAGAAATCCATTCTAAACTATCCATTAACACTGTAGAGCACTCATTCCTACCAGTGCAACCTAATATCATCATAATAAATAATCCCTACAACCAAGATTTTAGTGTAAAACCATGCATTCTATGTATCTATGCTTTCACTTCTTCATATAGCTTGAAATTTACAGAGTAAAATGCATAGTTCTGTAATTTAAATAAAATCATATCACTACAATAAGGAATATTGCATGCTAGTTACTATAAGAACTAAATCAATTTTTCCACATGCCGTTCCAACACTTTTTACACAGTAACAAAAACACATTGGTCAATTCATAAAGTTAAAGAAATCATGAACTGTAGAAATTTTGAATAATATGACACTTATTCATAGAGATTATCCTGATTATACACTATTTGCGGAATCATGCATAATACATAACCTCCTCTACGTTGATCATCAATTTAGCAGTATTAAGAAACAATTGCATGCGCACATTGAAGCATCAATCACACATATCAGCATAGTATGTACCCGGGGAAAGCATAAAGCTGAAAACCCCAAACTATCTGTATATTATATTGATTGAGAACATGTAACAATACATAGTACAATACTCCTCACAAGTACTCAGCACTATCTCCACCTGTTACACACAAACTAGCTCAGATCTCAATCAATCATTGGCTCAAATTTCCTCCGCTGCTTGCCTGCCTCCACTGTGCAATCTTGCATGAGAATAGATGAGAATGAATGATCCAAATTCATATTTCCCTTGGATATACCACGCAATCCTCATTGTCAATACTTAATCCATTGATTGTGCAAATCACATGCACAACTATAGTCACAACTGACAGCTGTCTTGCCCTTTCACTCACCTCTAACACTTGTCTCCACTGAACTGTCCATGCACTGAGTTAACTGATGTATTCCTCAGTTGATTTATGAGTTAAAAATTAGTGAATTAATTAATAACTAATTCACATCACTCAACACTTAGTTTATTGATCAGTTAGACTAAATACAACTAGTTCAATTAAGTCAAACTGAACACAACTCCATCAACTCCTCAATCAACTCCACAGAACTCAACCACTTGAGTCCTAACTGAAGTCCTCCATGCAATAGCTCAAGTAACCCATAAGAAACACGTATTTCCTTCTGGCAGCTGGATGTGCCACATCCGCAGCTCGAACTGAAGTGCTCCAAGAGGATAAGATAATGTTTATAGTCCAAATATTATTAAGAGCTAATAATATTCAACTGTTCTATTTTTAGACTGGCAGTCTAAAAATAGACTCTGCCCATATGTCCAAAAATAGAAGTCCATCTATTTTTACCAACATGACCAATCATCCACAAATAGCATCCTGCAACTCATAGACCTGTTGTGCCCTACAACAACCCCCCATTTCATATCATTATTATCCCAAAACCATAATATGAAATGGGTCCCTTTTTTAATTTTGGTTTTAATTGGTATCAACTTAGTTCTATTAAAAAAGGCCGAAAGAGATAAAATAAAACATTACCCAAAAATCCTTTTCAATAAACCAATCAAAAGCCTTAACATAAATGATTAATCTTTTGTCATTGCGATAAAGCGATCGCAAGATCGCATATCGCAATGACAAAGGGAACACATCTTGAGGACATATTGGTTTTCTCCGATGCGAAATCGCTATCGGGAATCGGCAATGAATAAATTAACGTATTAAAACCCCCTTAATCTCCGACGCGATGCGATATCGCTCTCGGAAATCGGCGATAATGATTCAACGCAATAAAGCTCCCTCTTGCCCCGATGCGATGCGATATCGCTATCGGCAATCTGCTATGCACGCCTTTTTAACTACCCCACTCGCTATTCCCAACGCGATGCGATGTTGCTATCGGCGATCGGGGATTCCAAATGGAACCAATATAATGATTCATGATTTTCCCCGACGCCCGATTGCGATAAAGGCAAAAGCGCAGTTTTCCAAGAAAATCTTAAAAGCAGGTTTAATACGATTTATTCATATTTAAGGCCTTATCTTTTGAAGAGCCATTCATCCGCGCTCAACCGCCAAAATACCCAAGGCACGCTTCAAATAAATCATTCGGCCATTAATCGAATTGACGGGCATTGATAGGATTGACAGGTCTTAATGACCATTTAATGAAACAGTAAGCCTGCGATCTGTTTACAGATTTTATTCGAGGCCACCTTAAGTCAATCGTTCGCCATGCATTTATCAATATATATCTCATTCTATTTGATTTATGCTATCATTTTCTGTATTACGCCCATTATCGTCTCTGTGCAGAATTCTTCCGCAGAAACAGATTTAACCAGAATGGGGAAGAAGTCCAAGAAAACCACAATGGCTTCCGCTTCGTCGGCCACAGGGCAACCTGTTTTTGATCCAAGCAATAAAAAGAAAGGGCTCATATCGGACACTACATGCCTAGGACTTTCCAGAGCTACTTGGCAAGGCACATATAATCTGATCGAAGTCGAAGAGCCGAGGGTGACAGCAATACAAGTTTCAGCTGACAGCACTAGCAAATCCGAGGCTAATCTGAGCGATTTAGCCAACTCTTTTCTTCATCGAATAGCGGCTCGGAAGCAAATCCTCCCATACACAGATGTGGTTAGATGGGCGATTCAGGAAATCCCAATTACCGATAGAACTTTCAGCACCACAAATGGGAGAATTTTCGGTTCCTTTAGAGCCGAGGATTTAAGGCAAATGTATCATTTGCCGGAGGCAGAGAAGAAATAAAACACGACATTCCTGGAGAAATTCCGAGCTGAAAATGAGACTGAGTGCGAACCCATTCGAGGTTGGAGACAAAATCCAGCAAAGCACAAACACGAATCTTCGGGTAAGTACTCAGTCGATTCTCTATGCTCTCCTTATTGCTATGCTGGGATAATGATGTGCAGATTGTGGGGATTACATGATTCCGCCAATTTTACCATAGAAATGGTCCCCTTAATGGAGGCGGCATGTAGTGGCGAAATAATGGATTGGGCAGATATACTGTCTGATAAGTTAGCTTATGCAATTCTTGATTTCAGATTCAAGTCCCGCGTCACTGAAAGGTTCATTCCCCCATTTTACTACAGTGCCTATGTATTAGATGTCTTGTGTTTTAATTCTGAATTTCCTATGCTCGGATGGAGGTGGACGTCGCAAGACCCCGTACCCATCCACATATACCATCAAATGTTGTGGAAGACCAACTACAAACACCATTTGTATCCAATCTGCAACGGTTTCATGTTGCCCATTCATTACTCTATTTTCAATAAGCCTGCCCCTAAGATTTCCTACCAAGCAGGGGTGGATTTAACTTCCAAAGGGAGTTGGTTTGGGGAGGAAAAGTTCACCTATATCAGAGTTTTTAGCAGCCAAGCCAAGCTCCATGTTCTTCCTCTATACATCCCTGATAAACTACTGGCCAGGGAAATAACATATCAGATCATCGCCGAAGGGGTTACACAAACCCTGAAGAAAGCTAAGAAGCACGTCTGGCCCTCTTTTCCTTTAAGAATTGGTATCTACACTCTGCATGATTTCAAACATGCAGAGAAAGAAGCTGAGAAAATGAATTCGTTAACCCTGGCAACTCTACCGAGCAGGCGATTTGATCCAAACAAAGTCACCTACAATGCACTCGACCAGGCCAAATTGACCAAGTTCGAGCATAAAGAAGACAGATTTGAGGACTTGTTCGCATCGGCCGAGTAGATGTATCAAGTTAAATCGCTCGCCATACTTGAATACAATGATGAGGGACTAGTTGAATTTAACAGACTTAGAGAGCAGAGGTTGCAAACTCTGCCTCTAGACCTGTTAGCGATGACTCCGACAACAGAATCAAGAGAGCCTGAGCAGCGACTTGATAAAGAACCTCCTATTACATCAAAGCAACAGGAGGAAGTGCATGAGCAGAGACAAGAAGAAACCCAGGCAAAATTGCATAGACAGGAAGAGACCCAGGCAAAAGTACAAGAACAGAGCAGTTTAAAAGTAAATGAAGATACACTGATTGATCCGAAATTGCTCTAGGAATGGCAGCAATTTAATTCGATTATCGGCAAACTGGAATGCTCTAAAGATGATGAGATTTCAAAAGAGGGCAACACACAGGAAGCGACTTCGAAGCAGGTTTCAGGTGAAACCAACGACCCACCCAAATCAAGAGAAGTGGAAATAATCCCAAAGGATCCATCGGGCGAAATCATTTTGCAGATTGAAGAGATTCCTCCCTTGGATGTCTTCTATAGCCCAAAGCATAAAGCTGTAGTGAAACGACAGAGGAAGAGGAGAAGGACTGATCAACCTTCTTTATTCCCATAACTAACAGTAACAGGCAATGTAGTATGGAAAGAGGAATTTGACCCCTCTGATGACTTGACAAAGCTATCGCAATATGTTGGAGCTTATTCGGAGGCGACAATAGATAAAGCATCGGAGGTGAGCAGTTTATTAAAGACAAAATATCAGGATATCTTTTCACTATAGGCACAATTATCGGAAGCACAACAAAGGGCAAAGCAAGCATAACAACAATTGCTAGTACAACAACAAATAAACAATCAGCTGACTAAGCAATTGCAGGAAGAAAAAAAGAGGATTGACGATAGCGCAGTCCAAAAGCAAAAGGAGCTATCAGAGGCATTGGCGCAACTAAAAAAATCAACTGAGGAAATGGTAAAATCCAAAGATAAGCAGATCGCTCAATTATCAGCTCAACTCGAGCAAACGAAAAAGCTCCCGCAAGTAGATGAGTTTAAAGCAGAGGCATTTCAATTAAACAAAGGATTGATAAATCAAATGAAGCTCTTGTGTCAGCAAATCACCCAGGCAGAACCATTGTGTGACTTAGTGGCATCCATAAGTGAAAAAGTAGAAAAGGCAAGGACAGATTTGGATCAAGCCCAAGAAACATTGACAAATTTTCTGGAATGGAAAGATTCCGATCAGGGACAGGCAGCTAACCTACCAAGGATTCTAGAATCGCACAAAGAAATATTATTCACAGAATGGCAATCTCAGTTAATGAAGGCAGAAAGAGTGATTTTAAGATGCAAGGCAACCACTAGTAATTTGGTTGAATTGGTAAATAATACTCTTTACTTGTCTAACATGATTTCTCAATGTACTCCAGGCCAATTAACAACAACAAAGATGTTGGAGCATTTCATGCTACCCAGAGCTGGAGAAAAATGGAAGGTTAATTGCGGGAATCAACAGTTTGACATGGGATGCCTATTGGTTCTTTTTAGTGAAGCCGCACAACCAGAGAGCCGCCCTCAAATGCCTCACAGATGCGATCGGGTATATCATACCCGATATTCAGGATGCGACCTTCGCTGCCCAACTCAGCTTGCACCTCAACAGACCACCCGAAGTGGAGCCAATGCTTGTGATAAGCCAGCTCAGGTTTAAAAGCAAACAACCTGAGTCATGATTCACATCGACGACTGCCAGATCGCTCCCAAGAAGATAGATAGTATTAATTGATGCCAATTAAGTAGGATTTTGTTTCATAGATTTTTTTAGTTTAGTAGTATTTATAGACCCTTTCAAGCATTTAGAAAGGGTCGTAAAGTTTTGTATATGACTTAAACCCTGAAGTTGCACTATTGTACTTCAGGGATATTCTTTTATGAAACTGGACCAATCATTCTGATTTTGATAAGGAAAGTTTTTATACAAATGTGCACTACTGTCTTTGTTTGAAAACATTTCTGCGTTGAAGGAAGAATCTCAAATAGCGATTGATATTGGGATTGATTAGCAGCTCATATGGTACTATTATCTATGTCTGGACTCATTCTTGTTATATGAATTGTCATTTGATCGCTCTTGCTATTATCGCTTATATATATGTGTTTTAATAACATCCTTTATGCATCCCACTATTGGTTGTTTATAACATGCTTTTCTTTCAACCATATATGTATCGATGATATAGATGATAAATGCAGTAATTTTGTGTTAATCACTTTGTTTAACTATTTAGATGAAGTATTCTTTCAATGATTGAATATCTATGTTTATTTTACAGAGTCATCTACATGCCTGTCAATAGACAAAGATTATTAAACGCTGCATTTCAAAAGAATAGTTGTTCCTGGGATTAGTATTAGTTTTCGTATTTTTGTTGATAGATTAAGTTATCCGCCTATCATTAGAACAGACAACTCATCACTCATCCACCCCTTTTATTCATTATCGGGAAACTGGTCCCGTTATATCCAGTCGGAGCCACCATTCCAAACAGAACAGGAGCTGTACTAAGGTCCGGACCGGGTGGTTATCCCCCAATGTTGTTGCAGCGATTTTCGAGGCCTCAACATTTCTGGCACTAGAAGGAGGGCCATCCGCTATGAATGGCGAGTAAGCCAACACCTACAAACCATTCAAAGAGTAATTCAACCTCCACCTCTCCTCGGACATCTCGTTCGCATTCTGAATCTCCAGTATCCAGACGAGACGAAGAAGAATCAACCACAACTGCTCAATTACATCATACTTCAGAACACTTAAGTCTGGAGTCCCCTGAAGTTCAATCCATCATCCAGAAACTTCAAGGCTTCTCAATTTCGCCTCCTAGATCTGAAGTATCACAAGGCAGTCAAACTTCGCAATTTCGCTTACCCCCTCACCTTCCCAGACTCCAAAGCGAAAAGCTAGGTATTGAACCACCCAAGTTTCTTTTACCCGAAAGGAAAAGGATCAAAAAGACCGCTGAAGGTTCTGGTAGCGAAACCTTTTCTCCATCATCTTCCATTTCATCATCACCTGTGCGAAGTCAAACACCCACTTCACCACTACATATTGTTGTTCACCAAGGGACTTCACCTCAAACATCACAATCTTTTCAGTCTTCATTTCCACCTCCCCCTCAAGCACCTGGAACACCACAGGTAATCGCTGGTACTCCTAAAATGGCTCAAAGACCATGGGAAGTCCTCGTGCAGTCACCATGCCTGCGCCTTTACATCCATTACCCGATTATCCCGAAAAATGGCTACCAAAGTTCAATCTAGATGCTGGAACGTCAGCAGAAGAACACATAAATAATTTTATGTTGTCAGTCAATTTGAAGGGAGTGACTGAAGAAGATGTGGTAGTTAGATTGTTTCCCTATACACTACAAGGATCAGCAGGGTCTTGGTATTTTTCCTTACCCTCTGGATCCATCACCAGTTGGAATATCTTCCAGGAACAGTTCCTTAACAAATACGACGATGATAGATCCTTGGCTACACTCGTACATGACCTTTCTAATTTAAGGATCGAGTCAAGAGAACCCATTAAGGAGTTTAACTCCTGATTTAACAAACTCTTGAACAAAATCCATACCGATGATAAGCCAAGTGAACAAGTTAGAAGCGAGTGGTATATTACCGCCTTACCCTCAAACATAGCCATTTTTGTGGATAGGGCTAAACAGCCTACATTGGCCGAAAACATGAAAGAAGCCCTCGATGTTGAAAAAAGTGTAATCGCCTTGGAAAAGAAAACTGCCCTGGAAGAACGAAAATCCAAAAAAGTGTCCTTTAAGGATGATTCGAAGAAAAAGATCACTAAGGATCCATATGA
>APFE030451538.1:1189-12321 GCA_000404065.3 Pinus taeda | reverse complement strand
AGGTGGAGCGATTAGTTGGATGTCAAAGCTTCAAGAAACAGTTGCATTGTCCACTACTGAAGCCGAATATATAGCTGCCTCAGGTGCCAGTAAAGAAGCAATCTGGTTGAAGGGTCTACTAGATGAAGTTGGAAGAAAGCAGGAGAAAGTGGATGTACTTTGTAACAGTCAAAGTGCTATTCACTTGGCTACAAATCCTGCCTATCACAACAGAACCAAGCACATTGATGTAAGGTATCATTTTCTGAGACATGTGATTGATGGAGGAAAAGTAGCTCTTAAAAAGGTCCATACACAAGAGAATTGTGCAGACATATTCACAAAGCCAGTAACAGTAGAGAAGCTGCAGTGGTGTTTAGCTTCTCTTGGCTTGCAGAAAAGATGATGAATGGGCATGGGCAAGAGATTAGGAAATTGTTGTCAAGGTGGAGTTTGTTAGTATTGACAACAATTAGTAATGTTTTTATGTAAATGTTAATTAGGTAGTTGCATACCGAATAGTCGATTAGTCGGTTATGATAGATGTAACGATAAGTCATGCCATAAAACTAATGTAATACACTTGCAATAAAAGGGCGACGGAGAATCATAATTGCATTCATTCATTCAGTTCAAAACAGTTTTCATATCTTGGCAAATCTTGGCTAGGGTTCTGGTCTTGTTCTTTTATCTGTCTTAACCAACAATAGACACTATATGAGAGCAAGTAGTTGCAGATTTCGCCTCTATTGTTTTGCACAGACAGAAAACATTTCCAAGAACATCGCCAATAGTTTCCAAGGATTTGAGGCTCCAAAACTGCAAGGGAAGCTTCGGCAAAAGAACCCAGAGGATCCAGGATTTTGGGTTCCAATATCTGAGCTGCTTCATAACATATTTGTGAACTTATGGACAATCGCTTCCAATGTGGGAACTGAATACTTTATCACTTTTCACTGATGACTTCTCTAGGAATTCATGGGTTTACTTTACAAGGAAGAAAAGTGATGCTTGAAAGTTTAACATCTTTGTTATCTTGTTGGAAAGGAAACAAAGCAAAGTTGTAAGAAGATTAAGGCTTGACAATGGTGGTGAGTATTGGTCCAAGAATTTGAGGCATTTTGTTTATCTCAGGGAATTGCACGGCTAGAAGACAACTCCACATGGTCTCGAGCAAGATGGGCATGCAAAGAGACCAAATCAGACCTTGGTAAAAAATGCACGAAGATTTAGAGAGAATGCTAGCTTAAGCAAAGGATTTTGAGCTGAAGCAGTTGCTACAACTAATTATTTGATTAATGTCACCAAGTTCAATTTTGGGTGACATGACACTAGAGGAGGTCGGAGTGGAAAGAAGCCCTCTCTTGCGCAGCTTAGGTTTCTGAAGTGTGAAACATACATTCATGTGGCTAAGGTGAATAAGACAGAACTTGACAACATATTTGTCAACTGCCTTGTCCCTTTATTGGCTATTCAGAAGTAGTCAAGGGCTACAAGTTGTGATTTTTGTCAGAACATTGACATACCTACAACCATACATACAACCAGGATGTGATTTTCAAGGAGAAATCTCGTGGAGATCAACATCAAGAATCCGCTACAAAACAAAAGTACAGCCTGTGGTGATTACAGATGACCATAGATGAATAGCTGTAATATATGTCGAAAGTGGAAATTCTAGAGGAAAGTATGAAATTCATCTTTCTTTTGCATTCCAGCGAGAGGAAAATCAATCATCAATGACAAGTAAAAATATGCGACCTAAGCATGATCAACCAAATTGGGAGCAGAGTTTGAGGAATCTTCATAAGTGAATGAGGCCTAAGTGATATGGCTGAGCCATCTGATTTTTGTTGTTTATCTTCCATGGGTGATGAACCACAAAATGTTAAGGAGGCTCTTAGTGGAGATGAAGCTTCTTATTGGAAGAAAGTCATGGATGAAGAAATAAAGACATTGGAACATAACCAAACCTAGCATTTGGAGGAGTTTCTTGAAGGAAGGCAGACCAATAGATGCAAATGAGTGTTTAAGGAGAAGTATAAAACAGATGGTCCGATGCAGCAATATAAAGCTCGTTGGTAACAAAGGAGTACTCTTATGTTGAGGGTATTGATTATGATGAGGCTTTTTATTTGATGACCAAAGCAACCCGTATTAGGTTGATGTTGGTGCTAGCAATTGTTTATGATTTGGAAGCGGAGAAAACAGATGTGAAGACCACATTTTTAAATGGTGAGCTCAAAGAAGAAATCTCCATGAAGCAACCAGAACTTAGAAGGAAAGGATTTATGATAGAAGGGAGAGAAGACATGGTGTTTCAATTGAAGATCAGTATATGGATTGAAGCAGTGCCACGACAGTGGTACCAGTGGTTAAACAAATATGTTGCTGGACAAGGCTTCATAAGGAGTGATGCAGATCATTGCACTTGCTTCAAGCAACAATATAATCACTTCATTATTCTGGGTTCATATGTTGATAACAATTTTGATTAGTCGCAATAAAAAAATAATCAAGAAAACCAAGTCCCAATTGTCATGTAAGTCTGACATGAAGAACTAAGGTAAGTTGCACTATTTCTTGGGAATTCAAATAAAGAAGGACCACCAAAACTGGAAATTATTTATCAACCAGAAAAACTATTCGTAGAACATGCTTGAGCTTTTTAGGATGGGTAAGTGTAAAACAGTTTGCACCCCATCTCAAGTGGGATAGTGTTTGTCCACTCACATGAGTCCTAAGAGCAAACAAGAAGAGGAGATGGCAAGAGTTTCATGTGTAGTGTGGTTGGTAACCTTATATATTAATAGCATGTACAAAACTAGACATCACTGGACAGGTGTCAAGGAGATATTTCGATACATATGGGGCACTAATGGCTATGCTATTTGCTATGAGAAATATCGATGCAAAAGCCTTCAGCTGCATGGGTTCGTTGGTGCTGACTGGGCAGATGATATGCACAATAGAAATTCTACTGGTGCTTATGTATTTATCTTGTTTTGAAGGAGTTTTGAGTTGGAGGAGTAGGAGGAAATGAGTGGTTGCCTAATCAAGCATTGAGGCAGAGAACATTGCAGTTTCTTAAACAACCAAGGAAGCCGTTTCATTGCAGAAATATTGGGTTTGAATAGGGCACCATGCCTATTTGTTGTGACAGTCAGAATGCAATTTCTTTGACAAAGAATCCCAAATTCCATTCACAGAGAAGCATATCAAGAAAAGATTCCACTATATTAAAAGGCGATGAAATCTAGTGATGTAAAGTTTGAGACTAACAATAATGTTACAGATGCTTTAAGGCAATAGATGGAAAGAAATTAATGGGACAAGGTGGGGAGCCAATTTTGTTTGAAGTTATTGCTAAGTGAGGGATTGTTAGGATATGTGACAATCACTTGTTCCACGTAGCAGATCTGATTTTTCTGTGTGTATCAATTGTATAGTTGGCATGGCCCTTGCTTTCAGAGAGAATAGAATTGCATAACGCATTCAGCATCTTCGAAATTTGGTAGAATTTGGATTTAAGTTGAACTCTGCCTATATGCTCTACAACTTACTGTAATTCTTCAAATTTTATCTGATAAATATCAGGAAACATGATCGGAAATGTTATTTTCGCCTGCCATTATTGATAAAGGGGTTTCCCAGACAGACGCATTAGGAGTCTCAGACTCTGAGTTTTTCCTTTTAGATTGCCATTCCTCGCCCCCCACCACAATGTGTTAGGGTCACTGTCGGATTTTAATGACAGCCCCAGCCTCTAGGATAATTTTCATTAGATTTTTCTGGTCCTTTCTGTGAACATGGCCATAGTGTGAACTTCATGTTGAATTTATATTTTGAAGAACAGAGATAATTACAATGGTGACATTTGCATCTCAAAAGTGGAAGATTACTTTGCCTGCTACAGAGCAGTGTTGTCAAACTCGGCCAGTTCACTCAGAATTAGCTGATTTTGACTCAGCGTGATGACAAAACAAGTTGATTTGTCAGATGACTCCACGGAAGACATGTCAACAACTGACCTGGTCCGAACATAATGACTGTCAAGTCAGTGTTAGTGTTATAACCTTATTTTCCATCCTAAGTGTCTACCTGAGACACATCCTCATGTCACCTTGCTGAAGCATCGTCTTTCTGCCCTTGGAAACAAAGATTAGCAGCTTCATCACCCCCTGTATACCGACAAGGAGTGATACATTGCCCTTTGGCTTACTGCAAGTGGCGATGAATGCTTAACGCCCTTCAGCAGCAAGTGATGACCTGGTCAAGCTTCTAGATTTACTCATTGTCAAGATGATCAGTTTGAATAGGTTTGAATTAACTTATATAATGGCTTGGGAACTCATATTGGACTCTAAATTTACCAAGACCTAAGGTTTAGATTAATCCTCTCCTCTCCTCTCCTCACCAAGTGATCCGAGTTGACTCCTCTCCCAGATTTAACCAAGATCTTTTACTTTCGTGATGTGATTAGAATTGCATTTAAAATAGCATAATTGAACATATATGCATGCTATAAAGAAGAAGGAACATGACAATCATCAGCAACATAAAATAACAAGACATTGATAACAGAGTTTGTCCAGGAGGGACTACGTCTCTGGGCTGCGGTGTCAAGATGGTGTAGACCACTGCATTAAGTGTTGTCAATAGTGATGATTTACATAGGTGGTGACGTCGCTATCATACAAGGAAAATGCCCTCACACAGGAGTGGCTCCAAGAGATGTTCTGCTACAGGAACTCTCAGTCAAAAAAGGACTCCTATCAGTATGACATAAACTCATGCATGATGATAATGAACATCCCACCAACATGGCATAAAAGGGATCTCAATGCAATCATACATGGCGACACATGAGTATCCCATCAACATAACGACAAAGGGATCTCAAACAAAACATGACGAATCATGACAACAAGTACATCACACAGATGATTCCACGTCACATCAAGCAGGAATCATGAAAACAAGTAAGGAAACAAGATCCCACATCAAACAAGGATTTGTGCAGCACAATGCATCTCATAGCGAAAAGAAGTACATGAACACACTACATATACCTCACATCCTGGGGCCATCTGAAGAAAAGGATGTCAAACTGTTGAAGCTGGCCGTACCATCAATCTCGGGGCGTCGAATCTCATGGAATGACTTCTCGCACGTTGAATGTTGACACCTGCACTCCACTTTGAAAAGTGGCTGAAAAATGAAATGATCAAATGGAAAATCTGAGTGCACCATCAGATTTGTGGCATCAAATAGGGCAAAATCGACTGTCAAATTTCTGAATTCTGACAAAGTGAGAATCTAGGGCTTAAGGAATCTTTTAGATTCCCCCTAGATTCTTCAAAGATTCTCTCCTCCGGGTCGTCTGAAAATATGTTGCTCAAATCGAAATTCTGACTACACCATCAGGTTCGTGTCATTGAGAGGTGTAAGATCAACATAAAAATTCTCCAATTTGGACACTACAAAAATTTCACCTTCCAGAGAATTTGGCTCAATCATGGTTCCGCCTGCTGCCTCCACCGTTCCCCCGTGCAAATAAAATTCAGGTTTTATAAGAACATTTGAGGGCAGATATAACAAAGATGGAGCATGTGGCTCATTGGTGGCGAAGATTACTTACCCCGCAGAGATCAAGGTTTGAATCCCATTAAAAGCCTGTATCCCACATTTTTTTTTTTAAAATGGCAACCGTTGATGTGTTGGTTACGTAATACGATTTGGGCATGTTAATCATTGCATACGGAACCATTTTGTTGTATTAAAATGGGCGTTGTTGGTTATATGTATTAATGGTTGGTTGATGTTGTGTTAAATGGGGTTGCCGCGTGGGCGGGGCCGGCCCTCCCACTAGCAGTGGGTTCAACTCCCACTCACTTCACATTATTTGCGGTATATGGTGGGTTGGGTGCGATGGGGATGGCGGGGGTCATAGCCCGCCACCACTTCAAATATATATATTTTTTTAATTTTTATGTTATAAAAGTCATTAGGAATTTTGTAAACTGAGAAAATTGACCGTAGGAGTGTTTTTATCCGTTCGACAATTTCGCCCGGAATCCGGTGGCTGGGTTTCGGTGAAATTGTTCCCTCCTTAAGCCTGCCCAGTCAACTCTGAACTTTGACTACATCTAACTTTCACATACGAGCTCGGTTTGACGAACCGTTTGCACCGTTACGCTCAGGAAGACGAGATCTATACTTTGGTCTTGGTTCAACAACATTATGATCACTTTGATTTTTTGACCCTTTATGAGTCCTCTAGGACTTATGCCTGTGTCTGGAGCCGCCTATATCAATCCTCCCCACTGAGGAGCTTTTGGTCCTCCAAAAGCATAAAAAATAATTTGCAACTTCTTTGTACCTTGTTTGCATCACAAGCGTCTTGAAAAGGTCTCGCTTCCATCTCCTTCACATTTGTTCTTCAAAGCCTTAAGCAATAAGCCGACACCTGCAACCTCTGCAACCTGTAGTATATTGTTTTGCAAATTACATGCTTGTCTTACATGACCAACTAATAACCCAAGCATCCGCATACTTGCCACGAGTTTATAACACATACTCGGTGGTCAGGTTTACATCAAGATGGACACAATACCCCAGCTACGAAAACAAGGCCAACATATCATTCTTGCTCCAACAAGTGATGAAAAACACATCATCATTGCACACATGATTTACAAAGATAAGGCTAAACATTATTTTTGCTTTGACAAGTGATGGAAACACGACATCACTTTCACAGCTTATCATGCAACTCAAAATAAGACCAAACATCATTGTTGCTTAACAAGTGATGGAAAACACATCATCACTTTTACATTTTAAAATGCAGCAAATGATTTACAAAAGCACAACCATGACAAGCTAACCTAGCTAGAAACCATTTTCCACTTATCAAGGTGAATGGATCGTCTCCTTGTGGCGCATTCGATGGTCGAACAACTGCTTCACCTAGTTCATGCACCAACACGTTGTCTTTAAGACGCTGCTTTGGATGGAGCCTCCAACATGTGGCTTTTTGATGGTCACCACTGTTGCAATGACTGCAATAGGTCTTCTTCCTCCAGATCCGCTTAACATGTTTCTTAACCTGCTATTGAGAGGGTCTTTCATGCCTTCTCCTTTTGGGTGTTGCTATTCTTTTCCAACACTTAGAAAATGTATGTTTATGTAATCCACAAAAGGTACATGTTTTTCGACGCCATGTTTTATGCTCATCATTAACAATATGATTATAATCGAAATGAACATTTGAATATCGAAACTGGTTATACCTTTCCTTGCCGTCTCTGGTGTCATTATGGCGATGAGATCTCGCCTCAGCTCTTTCCCTGCAGTGGAAACTACCATGGGATGATGGGGATGTGTTCCCCTCATTCTCTTTCCTTGACAATTTCGATGATGTCTCAGAAGAATCTGACACCTTCGAGCATCCTCCTTCGATGTATCCCAAGCCTCCAAATAGAGGTCTCTACTCAACCTCCTATGGTTGAGTTATTCCTTGTTTATTAACACCAAGTTCTTTTTCCTCTTGTGCCTCGTCCTGGTAAGGAGCCTCATGTTTGTCCCTGTAATTGGGATCTCCACATCTCCAATAGAAAGCATACTTTGTGAAGACGAACCGAAAGGAAATCAACATATTTTACCTCCTTTGTTGATTTGGAAAGAACTGATGAGGGTTTCTCATCATATGTTGTTGGTGGTTCACTAGCTGTCTCAGCGCATTCCCCAACTTCCTTTCTAACATACCCAAGTCCTATCTGACGAGGTAATAATTCCTCCACTTTGATGGGCTTGACAATGCCTTGGCCATTAATGCCCAAGCCTTTTCCTTCATACCCCATTTTCTTCAACAATTTGGAGCCAATTCCTATGGTATGATTTTCAAAACCAACAAAATCATCATCAGGAAACATACATGAAGATGGAGAACTACTTTTTACCTCACATGGGTCATGCTGCAGCTTTTCCAAGGCATTGTCCTTTGCTTGCAACTGTCGTAGCAAACTATGTTTCTCCTCTTTCTCTTCATGTAGAAGCATCTTCAATTCAGTGTTCTTTGGTTGTTGTGCTTCAGTTTTTCCAGGGTCTCTTCCGTGGCTTGCAACTGAAGCTGCAATCACTCCTTTTCCTCTGTCTCTTTTTGTAGAGTTTCATACATTATTTCCACCCTTTTGGAAATTTTGAGCATGGTCTCGTACATCGCTTTTTCATCCTTTGTCGTTGCACGTTCCATTGTTCACGCTTGCAATTCACATCCACGCAAATACTGCTCTGATACTAAACTTGATCCGAGTTGACTCCTCTCCCGGATTTAACCAAGATCTTTTACTTTCGTGATGTGATTAGAATTGCATTTAAAATAGCATAATTGAACATATATGCATGTTGTAAAGAACAAAGAACATGACAATCATCAGCAACATAAAATAACAAGACGTTGATAACGAAGTTCGTCCAGGAGGGACTACGTCATCAAGGCCCAGCGTCAAGATGATATAGGCCACTGCATTAAGTGTTGTCAATAGTGATGATGTACATAGATGGTGACGTCACTATCATACAAGAAAAATGCCCTCATGCAGGAGTGGCTCCAAGAGATGTTCCGCTTCAGGAACTCTCAGTCAAAAAAGGACTCCTATCATTATGACATAAACGCATGCATGATGATAATGAACATCCCGCCAATACGGCATAAAAGGGATCTCAATGCAATCATACATGGCGACACATGAGTATCCCATCAACATAACGACAAAGGGATCTCAAACAAAACATGACAAATCATGAGAACAAGTACATCACACAGAGGATTCTGCATCACATCAAGCAGGAATCATGAAAACAAGTAAGGAAGCAAGATCCCACATCAAACATCAAACAGGGATTTGTGCAACACAATGCATCTCATAGTGAAAATAAGTACATGAACAAACTGCATATACCTCACAACCTGGGGCTATCTGAAGAAAAGGATGTCAAATTGCTGAAGCTGGTCGTACCATCAATCTCGCGGCGTCGAATCTCATGGAATGACTGCTCGCACATTGAACGCTGACACCTGCACTACATTTTGAAAATTGGCCGAAAAATGAAATGATCAAATGGAAAATCTGAATGCACCATCAGATTTGTGGCATCGAATAGGGTAAAATCAACTGTCAAATTTTTGAATTCTGACAAAGTGAGAATCTAGGGTTTAAGGAAACTTTTAGATTCCCCCTAAATTCCTCAAAGATTCTCTCCTTCGGGTCGTCTGAAAATCGGCTGCTCATATCAAAATTTTGACTGCACCATCAGGTTCGTGTCGTTGAGAAGTGTAAGATCGATATAAAATTTGTCCAATTTGGACACTGCAAAAATTAATAAAAGAAACGCATATCGGTTTTCGTGCCCACCTTCTGCCTCCATTGTTCCCCGTGCAAATAAAAGTTGGCTTTTATAACAACATTTGAGGGCAAATATAACAAAGATGGAGTATGTGGCTCATTGGTGGCAGAGATTACTTACCCTACGGAGATCAAGGTTCGAATCCCATTAAAAACCTGAATCTCACATTTTGTTTTTAAAAATGGCAACCATTGATGTGTTGGTTATGTAATACAATTTGGGCATGTTAATTATTGCATACGGAACCATTTTGCTGTATTAAAATGGGTGTTGTTAGCTGTATGTATTAATGGTTGGTTGATGTTGTGTTAAAAGGGGTTGCCGCATGGGCGGGCCTGGCCCTCACGCTGGCCGTGGGTTCAACTCCCACCCACTTCACATTATTTGTGGTATATGGTTGGTTGGGTGCGATGGGGGTGGGCGGGAGTGGGTGCGATGGGGGTGGGCACGATGGGGGTGGCCCGCCACCACTTCAAATATATATTTTTTTAATTTTTATGTTATAAAAGTCATTAGGAATTTTGTAAACTCATAAAATTGACTGTAGGAGTGTTTTTATCCATTCGACAATTTCGCCCGGAATCCTGCCCAGGTTGGCCAGAATCCGGTGGCCGAGTTTCAACGAAATTGTTCCCTCCTTAAGCCTGCCAAGTCACCCAAGTCAACCCTGAACTTTGACTATCTCTAACTTTCACATACGAGCTCGGTTTGACAAACCATTCGCACCGTTGTGATCAGGAAGACGAGATCTATGCTCTAATCTTAGTTCGACAGCATTCTAATCACTTTGATTTTTGACCCTTTTTGAGCCTTTTGGGACTTCTACTTTTGTTTGGAGCCACCTAGATCACCGAGTCTATATAATGAAACCACTCCAGAGAGAGATAATTACATGCTACTGAAAAATCTTAGAGAGTGCTTTCTTTCTACTATAGACAAACTCATGGCAGTTGTTAGCTACCTATACCAATAGGTTTCATTTTTCATGATTGACAAGGGGAAGTGCCAATATGATCTACTTTGGTGATACAAAGATCTCATATTTTTGTGGAAGAAGTATATCTACATTTGGTTGATGCTGCCCTACTTCAGAATGGGTGATCCAATAGCCTAAGCTGGGTCATGCCATGTTTCAATTTTTGTTGTAGATTAGAGAAAGAAACCTGTCCAAACATCTCAATCTTGGCAGGTAAGGTAGATAGGTAGAGAAAGAAGGTTCCCAACTGCTTAATCTAGGGCCTTGGAAGCAATAAGGGTAGCTTTAGATAGAAAATCAAAAGAAAAAGCCAAAGGAAAATAAAAGGCACAAAAGGGTTTGAAAATCTAAGTGCACCGTCCTTGGAGTAACAAAAAATGCTAGGCAATAGAGTGGGTAGGCAGAGGGGGTTGCAGAAAGCATGGTTCATGGCATTTTACTGGCCTAAAGCAAAGGTAAAAACATGGTGCCAATACAAATTGCCTATTTACAGCAGTCTTAAAAAAACTTAATGAAGCATGTCTAACTTCCATATCACCCCCTCTCACATTCATGACTAACATCCCTATGCCACCCATGTTCATAAAAGAAGTCAAAGTCTTTTGTTGGTTCTAGTTTCTTTAAGAGCCACATTTCTTGTGCAAAAAATTCTTTTCATTTTGATCTACTTCCTAAAAACTAAGTTGATTTCATATAAACAACTTAGTGTTCTACCCCCCTCATCCACCTTTTTCACTCATATTAACTACTAACCTATCACTATTTA
>APFE030451527.1:0-11424 GCA_000404065.3 Pinus taeda | reverse complement strand
CTAGTAACTTCCCTCCATTGCACTATAAATTGAGGCATCGGGTTAGTGGCTAGAGAGGTTAGAAGCTGAACATTTTTTAGGGTAAATGCTGGTGAAATCAAGACTTCCTAGTTGAGCTTAAGAGGAGAGATCACATACCTTTTTGGCTTCATTGGGTAGTGAGTGAAGCTTTTCAAAGTAGAGGAGACTTCTTGTTGGACCCTGGGAGGAGCTTGTACAGTGTCAAGGCAAAGGTTGTAAAGTTCTTCTTCTTTTGAAATAATATAATCAGACTCATTTTTCTCAACAAGTATCTCATGTTATTTGTTTCATGGACTCCTTGACTTTCATGTTAAATATGTTTTATAATATTGGTTTTTCAGGTGCTATTTAATCGTTTTCCTTGTTTGTGTTTGTAGGTTCGCGACAAAGGAATTCATTTGGATCAAAGAAGCGAGGGCATCCCCAAACTTTCGTTGGATATAAGGTAGGCCTTAAACACACTTGTTTGCCATTATTTATAAAAACACATTTAGAGAAAGATAGTGTCTGGTTGGTTTGCTTGTCATTAGGTCTTCTTTAGATTCTAGGAAGGTCTATCTTGTCCGCAAGATCGACTCATTCTGCGTGACAAGGCTCATGACGTGCATGGCACAAATCTAGGAAAAAGAGACACTTGGAGGAAAGATTCTAAAACGATCTTTCCATGTAAGCTCCAACCACTAAAAATATCTCCCTGAATCATGGGATGCCTTTTGCATGTTTCCTTTTTTTATTCTGGGAAAAATAAAATCATGCATGCAAGCTAACCCAACTACACATGCAAGAGCCCACTCAACTGTTGGGAAAAAAATGCACATTTCTGGAAGGGAGCTTGGCTGGCTGCCAAGGAGGTTTGCACAATTTTTGGTTAGAGCAGCTGACTACTACCCAAGATTGCATAATTCCTAGGCTGAGCAACCTTGCTGGGAAGAATTACACAATTTTCTAGATGAAGCCTGACTGTCGGATTTGCGCAATTCTAGAGCCCACCAGGCTACCAGATAGAATTCGACAATTTCCATAGGAAAGGCTAGTTGCCCTCCAGAATTGCACAAATTTTTGAGGGAGCTACTCATTCTACAGTTGGACCATGTCCAAGAGAATAGATTGTGAGGGGAGAGCAACAAGCTCTGATGGACACATTGTCTTTCTACAAGAAAATCACTGGAACTTGTGTACTTGGTGAATTAAGACATGCTGCTGTGAAAGGTTGGTAGGGAGGCTCCAAAACGAAGCTAAGGAAAAATTTTGGAGGGTGGTTGTAGCTGCTACAACAGGAGGCAAGAAGAAAGACATGATAAAAGTTAAGTTCTTTCATTGTCATGAGCTAGGCTATTTTGCTACAAATTTTCCACTCAAGAAGTCCAAGAAGAAGTCCTGAGGAGGAGCAGTGGGTGAGGCTTTGGCCTCTAAATTTGAATTGGACCTTTCCCTCATTTGATGCATGGTGTAATCAATGATGGGAAGTGTATAGTACTTAGATAGTGGAGCTTCATTCCACATGACTGGCGACAAGGAGTGATTCAGTGACCTGGAAAAAAAAGACCTCCATATGCATATTGGGATGGGTGACGACAGGAAGTATAATGCTACTCGATTGGGCATAGTTACTTCTTAGATGGAGCATGGGACTCCACTCACCTTTATGAATGTTATGTATGTGCCCAAGATGAAGACGAACTTGGTATCCATTCCTATGCTTGAGGATAGAGGCTATGATGTGATCTTCTTGAAAGGAACAGCGTTCCTTCAACACATAGCCATTGGTCAGGTAAAGAAGATAAGGGTTCAAGTGAAGAATCTCTATAATTTGGAGGTAGAGGAGGTGTTGCCTTGAGCACAAAAGCTAAAAGGGTGCAGAATCGAGATGTTGATGAGTTGTGGCATAGGCGATTAGGCCATTCGCATCATGGGGCTTTGAATATATTGCAATAGATCTCTACTGGTCATCCCAAAGGTATGCTTGAGCAAGTTGATACATGCAAGGGGTGTACTTTGTGTAAATACACCAATTCTTCCTTCCATGATAGAGACAGTTGAGTAGAGGCTATTATAGAGTGAGTCTATTCAGATGTGCGTGGACCATTCTCAACAACATCCATGACCAAACATAGGTATTGTGTTATATTTGTTAATGGCTTTTCTTGAAAATGTTGGCTATTTTTCATGTAGAACAAGGATCAAACCTTCACAAAGTTTTGTGAGTTTAAAGCATTGGTGGAGAAAGAGTAAGGAAAGAAGGTTAAAGTTCTAAGGAGTGATAAAAATGATGAGTATGTCCCAAATGAGTTTAAGAACTTATGTGCAGTGGAAGGGATTAAACGGGAGTTGACGACACCCCATAACCCTCAGGAAAATGGGGTGGCCAAGAGGAAGAACATAATCATAGTAGGGGTAGTGAGGGAGATGTTGCATGATCAGGGCCTACCACTACACTTGTGGGCTGACGCATGACGCAAAAGTTTATGTTTAGAACCATAGCCCACAATGGATACTTGGGATGAAGACAACAGAGGAGGCTTATTTTGGTAAGAGGCCAGATGTTAGTCACTTTAGGATTTTTAGGTCATTGGTATATTTCCATGTGACCAAAGATGCACGGAAGAAGCTTGAGTTGACAACAGAGTTGGGGATATTTGTGGGGTACATTGATACACCTCACAACTATTGGTTGTACTTGTCAACCAACATGGTGACAATAGTTCACAAGGATGTCAAATTCGATGAGTAGAAGGCTATGCAAGTTTCCCTTGAGTGGGAGCTTCAAATACATGCAGTTGAGAAGATTTTATTTACGCAGGTTGAGGAGCCTCGGATTGATGTGGAGAAGCCACATGCAGAGGATTCAGGAGTGGAGACATCCACTTAGGAAGAGTCTTCTAGAGATGGGAGAAATTGCACTAGAGAGGTAGATAAATTATTGTCAGATGCTAGAGATAACGTGGGAGCACCAACATCACAATGCAAACAGAGAAGGTCACCTAACAGGTACACTAGATACATGGATCTTATGAGAGGATGTGTTGTGATAGAGCCATTTTCCTTTGTGGAATAAGTGTAGTAGCTAATTTGAGTTGATGCTATGGTGGAGGAATATGACTCCATAGTTCATAACAGTGCTTGGGATGTGGTCTCAAGGCTAGAGGATAAGTCCATGGTGATATGTTGTTGGCTTTACAAGGTAAAAAAAAGCAATCTGTAGATGGTACTGTGGAGAAGCATAAGGCTAGATTTGTGGAATTTTCATAGGTAGAGGGGATTGACTATGATGGGACCTTTTCTCCTATTGCAAGGTACTCATCAATCAGATCTATATTGGCACTATCAGCATAGATGGGTTGGAAGATACATCAGATGGATGTAAAGACAACCTTCCTTAATGGCATGATTGAGGAAGAGGTGTGCAAAGAGAAGCGTGAAGGTTTTGAGACCTTTGACTGAGTCACATGTGTTTCAGCTCAAGAGAGAATTGTATGGGTTGAACCAAGCACCCCATGTTTGGCACACTAGGATAGATAGCTACTTCATTGGGTTAGGCTTCATGAAAATTGAAGCGGATGTGAACCTATACCACATAGTGGTTGAAGGTAAATTGTTGATCATTGTACTTTATGTTGATGATCTCATATTAACAGGTGATGATCATCTGATCAAGTCTTGAAAGGAGGACCTTGCAAGAGAGTTTGATGTGAAGGAAATGAGGCTCATGCATTACTTTTTTGTCATGAAGATATGATAGGGAGATGGGGTGTTTTTTGTGTCTCGGAACAAGTATGAAATTGAGATACTTAAGAAATTCCACATGGATAGAAACAAATGCATGGAGACTCCTCTAGCAAGTAACTAGAGCAAGAAGGATGATACTTCCAGAGAATTAGTGGAAACCACTATTTATAGGCATCTTATGGATTCACTCATGTACTTGGTGAAGACACGACTAGATATGTGCTATGCACTTAACCAAATTAGTCAAGCGACAGTTAGGCCTACCAAAATGTATTGGATGGGGACAAATTATGTGTTAAGATCCCTGAGGGGAACTTCTCAGTATGGATTATGATACAAACAGACAGAGGGAGTGAAACTTCATGGCTTCACCAATGCAAATTTGGCAGGTAGTCCATTCGACTAGAAGAGAACATTAGGAGGGATCTCTAGTATTAGGTCAGCGGTAGTTTATTGGTACAACAAGAAAAAAAATAACGGTTGTACTCAGTTCGGTAGAGGCATAGTACATGGTTGCAAGTCATGCAACATGTGAGTCCATATGGATGAGAAGGATCCTGGTTGGTTTTTTGGTTAGTAGATGGATCCAACTGTGATTTACTATGATAATCACAATTGTATCAAACTCTTTGAAAATCCATATTTTGATGATCGGTCCAAAGCATATTGATATCTAATATCATTATCTCAGAGATTGTGTATTGAGGTGGACTATGTTGTTAGAGTAAATTCCCATGGGGGAGCAAGATGCTGACATTTTTACAAAGGCATTATCAAGATTTAAATTTGAGTTTCATAGAGACAGGATCAGGGTAGCTAATAATCCCTTTCTTGTTGAGAGGGAGTGTTGAGAAATGTCAACAAGAAATTCTAGTTTAAATTTGTCCTTGTATTTAAACTGTTAATTAAATTGAATTCTATTCTCATAGCAACTTGTAAATAGTAAATTAAGTTTAATTAACTTAATTAGCTTAAGAATTTTGAGTAGGAAATCTTTATGAATTCATGTATATGTTCTCCTAAAGTTTTAGGGGTCCAGGATGAGCTTAATTATGAGTTGTAATTAGATAACTCAATTTACCGAGTTATGTTCAACTAAATCAGTTCCAAACTATTTGTGGAACTAATAGAGGACTGTTAAATTGGCAACTAGGGCCAAACTCCATGTGGGTCGGCTTATTTATGGCAGATGATATTTTTATTGGATCCCTCTCATCGAGAGGTGTAGGATTGATCCAAAGATCATCCGATTCCGATAAGTATTTATGGAGATATGAATTTATTTTGTTTATATAATTATTATCAAGCCGACCAGCGCTTATGTAGGCTCTAGAAGCCCAAACGTCATGTCTGTTTATCATATACATTTTAGTATAAATATAAGAGGATTTGATGTCATTTGGACACAACTCTTGAGTGATTTCCTCTCTCCACGTCTTGGGTTTCTGGAGGAGTGAGACACCAAGAGAAGGCAATAATATACGCAGTGGTAATATCTACAAGCTGTTCATAATCAGGATGCAGACAATGATATAATACGCCGACAATACACACAGCAAGTGCATACAGCTGAGCCAGAGTGATGAAGAGGCAACACAGTCATACGCTAGGCAGTCAGGTATATACACAACGCAGTCATGGAACGCTGTCATACCATAGATCTGGCAGCGTGGTTGTATGAAACACTGTCATACCCTAGATCTGGCAACGTGAGATACGTGGACACATATATATACATACGCTGTCCAGAAATACGCAACATGGGAAACACATATATATATACACTGTCCAGAAATAGAACGTTGTCATATGTATGGGCATGGAACGATATTATAAATACAGATACATATATTGGAACGCAGTCATGATGCTATTAAATGGAACGCTGTCATGGAACCATAATATAATTCAATGCAGTCAATATTCATTCACGCGGATTAAGGAAACAGTAACACGATGTTCATGAAGTCATTCACACACAGATTATGGAAATAGTGTATACGCTGAAGACAATATACACACCATTACAGAAACCCTACACGCTGTTCAACGCTAGTTATACACGTAGATCATATATGAAGCTCCACATACCTGTGTATGATAATTCAGTAATTATACATGATATGATAAACCCTAGGCATATTCACAACTGCTCGGTTTTGGTTCGATGAAGAAGATCTCGGTGACATACAGCTGTGATGTGAAGTATTAAATATGCGCTCACAATGACAAGGATCATAAGAAATGATGATTACAATTTCAATATAATGAGAATGATAAGAATGATCAATCTCAGATCATGATGGGCATGGGCAGCAAATGATGATAAGAGCAGATGAGAGCAGATCAATCATAGGGCAGCATGATCTCATAAAGGTGCAGCAATGGTGCAACTGTGATGAATGATGCAACGGGCAGCATCATGATAAATGAGATCATGAGCATGAGCAGCATGATGCAGATCATGGACAACATGATGTATGGACAGTGTGATGTATGAGATCATGAGCAGCATGATGGTGCTACACGGTAAGGTGCAGCAAATGCATGAGATGCAGCATGATGATAGGTGAAGGAGTCACCTTGAGAATCAGTTGAAGCAGAATGTCTTCAACTGATCTCATCTATTTGCGAAATGATCTATGCTAGATCTAGATAAGTCAAAGTGTTGACTTCTGTTGTAAATGTACTCTCTCTCTCTCTTTCTCTGGCTGAACTTTGAAGATTTAAAGAGAGATTTGATCCAAAGGGTTTCCCCACACATTGTGGGGTGTGTCCCTGGCTCGCGCCATATCTTGTGTCCTCTTGTCTTGGCTTGTCTTCTGCGTTTTGTATTTATGTTCTATCTGCAGTTTATCGTAATGCTGATGTGATTGCTAACTGTGAAAATTTAAATAAATTGCTCTAGCATAGAACATACCTAAACTTAACAGTAAACCACAGTCTTTTGGAGGGCTGATTGCTGAGTTGTGTGAAGGAATAGGGCTGTAGGTGATGACCTAACCAGAGAGCAACAGTGCAGCAGTGCACTGTGATGGGACAACAGTGCTGGCAACAATGGCATCGTGCAATGATGGCACAATTGGGATAGCACGTTGTGATGGGACAACAAAAAAATAATGGGACAACAAGCAAACATGGAATGGCAATGTGACTAACAGTGGGACAATAATATGCCACATGGCACAACAGTGGCTAGCATGGTGCAACTATGGAAAATGGGACAATTGTGGTAGCATGGTGCAGCAATGGCACATGGAACCACTGTGGCAGCATGGTGCAACAATGGCACATGGGACAACAGTGGCAGCATAAGGTACAATAGTATGATGTGTGCAACATGGTTATGAGGTCTAGCATAGTGATGATATGTGCAACACGGTGAGGTGCAACATAATGACGAGGTGTAGCACAATGATAGGTGAAGGAGTCACCTTGGAGAATTAGTTGAAGCAACATGTCTTCAACTGAGTTCAGCTATCTCATGTATCATCTTCTTATAGATGATCTATGCTCTTATTTAGATAAGTCAAACTGTTGACTTCTGTTGTAATTGTACTATCTCTCTCTCTCTGCTGAACTATTGAGGAACATATAAGAATTGATCAAGGGTTTCCCCACATTGGGGTTTGTCCCTGGCCAGTGCCACACCTTTTGAGATCTATATTTATGTTGTATCTGCAATTTACTTTAATGCTGATGTGATTGCTAATCTGGAAAAGGTATTGAGCTAACTGTGAACATTGAAATAAATTGCTCTAAGCACAGAACATACCTAAAATTAACATTGTATCAGAGCTGAGGTGAAGACAAAGCCCAAGCAAGAGTGAAAGAGCAATCACCAAAGACAGTTGGGAAAGGAAAAAAGGATCAATGGATTCCTCATCCCTCTTCAAATTCACGAAGGGTGAAGTCGAAGCAGAGATTATTATCAGAATGGCGCAGTGGAAGCTTCTAGCGACCTACCTAAAAGATCACTTCAATGGGAAGTACGAATCTAAGGGTGGAAGGAAAGGCAGATGCCTTACAATAAGTTTGGCCATTATGCGAAGGAGTGTCCAAATAGCAGGGACACATCACTTGATGAAGATGACAATCATTCTAGGGACATCTTCAATGATCGAAGGAATGATAGGTAATGCAGGTCATCAAGGAACGACCGACTCTTCAAAGAAAGCAAGGAACCCTAGGTATGAAGAATCAATTGTTGTTTCTGATAAGATAAAGAAGTGTTATCTTGTATTTGCCCTCTCCTTCAAAGTCTTTGGGAATTTGGCTTATTGATTGTAGTGCTTCAAGGCACTTCAACGGATAGAAGGGTGATCTCTCTAATTTGGTAGAGATGGAAACAATTGTGGTATTATACTTGGAGTCGATGCCACCTATCCCGGAAAGGGTGTAGAAAATGTTACCCCTCAATTGAAGAAGGGTAACTCGATTCATTTACAAAATCTCTTTTATGTACGTGATCGCAAGAAGAACCCGGTGTCCATTTCGGCAATGGAAGTCAAAGGCTTTAGGGTGACATTCATCGATGGAAAGTACGCGTTTGAAAATAGAAATGCTTTTACTCATGGGTTCAGGGTTGGCAATTTGTCTAAAGTTGCAGGATGGTCCATTGGGGACCATGTCAGTTGACACATCTCATCGATAGCACCAGAGGTCTACTTGTGGGGCCCTACTCGATGTGAGTCAGATGGTGATTCGGATGCCTGAATTCAAGAAGAGCATGAAGGTACATGTCTGAGATGTACCGAAGGAAAAATCTTACAAGGTGACCATTCCCCTCACATAGCAGGTCCACAGGCTTGGAACAACCCAAGGGGTTTGAGATTCATGATCGGGAATCTCATGTATACAAGTGGAAGAAAGCCCTTTATGGCTTGAAGCAAAACATCCTAGGCGTAGTATAAGAGGATTGGTAGCTGGTTGATGAAGCTGAGATTCATTAGGAGTGAAGCTGATCCAAACCATTGCTTGAAGGTTGTGGATGATAGACCTCTCATACCGACACTTTCTGAGGACAACCTCTTTCTGACAAGTGACGACCCTCTCATTTGCAAAAGTAAGAGGGAGTTGGATTTCGGATTTGGAATGATGAACAACAAGCCCGTGACTATCTCGATGGAGCTTAACTTTCAGAAGTTACCTGGTAGGGATACTGGACCAGATTTGGGAAATGCTTATGAGTTTCATAAACTCATTCTTGGTAAACTTCCGTCTGGACATATGTTTTGCAATTAGCATGATGAGCTCATATATGGTTGAGCCTCATTGGATTGGTGCCAAGAATCTTCTGAGATATCTTCGGGGCACAATCTCTCATGGATTGAGATACATTGTCGGAAATGTGAAGCTGTGTGATTATTCAAATGCTCACTGGGTAGGTAGTGTGGAGGATCACAAGAGCACTTCTGAGTGTTGGTTCTCTTTGGGTTCTGCTTCGATATCCTGGATGAGCAGGAAGCAGAAGATGGTTGCTTTGAGTGCTGCTGAGACCGAATACATAGCTACGAGTATGATCTCTTGTGAAGCCGCCTGGTTGTGGAAGCTCTTCAGTGAGCTGTTTGTACACATGATGGATACCACTGTGATCTTCTATGTCAACCGGGGGGGTTTCGATTGTTGAGGAATCCCATATTCTATGATTGCTCTAGCATATAGACATCAAATACTACCTTATATGGGATATGGTATGTCGATGAGCGAGGAGGCTCCATCGCATTGAGACTAATGTACATGTCGCAGACATTCTATCGAAGCCCCGGGGAAAGGTCAAATTTCTGACTTTCCCGAATGACTTGGAGTTGTTGAGAGACCCTCTTATGAGGGTCCTACATGATGCGTGCATTGAGCTCTAGGAGCTCTGGGGGGGCTTGGGGTACTTCTTGGGGCAACAAGCGACCATAGGGTGACTCACCCTCCCCTAATGGTGCGCTGTGTACAGAGTGAATGGCTCAACCTTCCCTTGTGATACCTTGTGGCGACTTAGGGACAAGATGAGTGGTTCTCCTGTCGAGGCATCCTACCCATGCAGTCTGGGATTCATGGGAAGTACCTCTCATCTGGCCAATGAGCAGGGAAACGGGGTTAGGGACCATACGTGATACGAGTACTATCGATGGACGCATTGTTGTATCTACCATACTCCCTATGCTAGGATGCCCTCTATTGATCTAGGATTAGTATGAGTGGTTTGAGACGCTCTCTTTTGATATTGATTTGGGATCAATTGGAACTAACTTCGGGTCAGTAAGAGTGATATGACTCACTCTCTTGGAACTGATTTGAGATCAGTAAGAGTAGTATGACACACTCTCTTCACATGGAACTGACTTTGGGTCAGTAAGAGTGATATGACTTACTCTCTTGGAACTGATCTGGGATTAGTAAGAGTGGTATGACATAGTCTCTTCACATGGAACTGACTTCGGGTCAATAGAGAATGGTATGAGACATTCTCGATCAATTCTTCTTCTTCATGGTTCAGTAGAGCAGAGCAGAGCAGAGATAGTACAGTTTGGCTGATGGATCAACGGATGGAGTTCTCCCTAGTTAAGAGGGGGTGTTAAAATTGGCAACTAGGGCCAAACTCCATGTGGGTCATCTTATTTATGGCAGCTGTTATTTTTCTTGGATCCCTCTCATCCAGAGGTGTAGGATTGATCTAAAAATCATCCGATTCCGATAAGTATTCATGGAGTTATGAATTTATTTGTGTTAATAGAAAATTCGTCAAGGTCGGCCAGCAACCAAATAAACCCCACATGTGCTCAACGTTTTAGTATAAAAGGAGATGACTTGAGAGTCATTTTACACACTTCACTCTTGATTTCTCTCCATTGTTCTGGGTTTTAGTGGAAGAGAAATCTAAGAGAGGAAGCCCTAAAATGCAGAAGGTAAAGGAGCCCTAGTATGAAGCCCTAAATGCAATCTCTACAAGCCCTAATGCATTCCTACGAAAGAGGATCTACGCAGCTATGGAGGAGGTCTTAGCAGCCCTAGTCGCAGTCCTAGCAAGCCCTAACCTGTGACAACTATATGCATCCATGTGTGGCAATATATCTCTAAGTATAGCTCTGAAATCTGCGTGGAGAAGGAGGCTTGGAACCGTGGTTAGGAGGCTTCCCTAGACAGCGTGGAATGGTTGTATGGACATCATATTTCTGAGCTAATTTTAAGGGTTAGACAAATCTGTTTGGGGTTGTTTCAAGTGCAGATTTAGAGCAGGGATTGCAGGAATCTTAGCCGTAGTTTGAAGGGCCAAAGGGGCAGCGTGGGGGAGCTTAAAGAGCAGCGTGGTATTTCTGTGGAGAGGCCGAGTTGTTGTCGGTTACAGTGGGTTGCTTTGAGGCTTGTTTGAGAGCCGTCTTGGGTGCAGATTGTTGGGCAAGGAAGGCCACAAATCTGGAGGAGAAAACAGTGTTGTTTAAGGGTTGTTTGGGTGGTGTATAAGGGAGCTACAGCTACAACTAGATGTTGGGCTAGGCCGCAGGCCATAGCCAACAGCTAGAGGCCATCTATGCATTGCGTTTGAGGTAAAACACGCAGACAAAGGTAACATAGGAGTAAAGGCATACTCCCTTGGTAAACCACAGTCTTTTGGAGGGTTGATTGCTGAGTTGTGTGAAGGAATAGGGTTGTAGGTGATGCCCTAACAAGAGAGCAACTGTGCAG
>APFE030451505.1:16592-26832 GCA_000404065.3 Pinus taeda | reverse complement strand
GAAGAAGTATGGCGGGATGTTGGAACCAAGTTTCTACACCCTGAGATGGTTGTGATGTCATTTGATTTCTTCTATCCCTGCCTTCACGCAAGTTTCTTTGCTCTAGGGCTTTCTAGATGAACCCTTTATTCCAGCCTTTAATACCTCCGTGAAAGGAAATGATCGTCCTTTATGTAGCCCTAACCTGTGGCTCAAGTACTTTCGTGCTGCTAAGGCAGTGTGTCATGCAAATTCCTCAATTATCCTAAGTGATTTTCTTATCTTAATAAATTCTTAAAGTTATCACTGCATAAGTAGATATTTGTGACTGCGTTCAATTATTCAATATAACTGCATTCATTCGCGCATCATATAAGCATAATAAAGGAAATTCATACATTATATATTCAAGCCCATCAATATAACAAAGACACGGAAATTGCAGAATAACTCCCTTTATTAATATCTCCAAGTGTCACAGACTCTGTCCACCCTCCACACATAGCTGCAGGGGTTTGTGCACTCAGCTGCGGACTTCTACCCTAGGCCTTTGCACAATCATCTATAGAGCCTCTACCTACACCACAACCCAAGACTTAGACTTCTTGCTCTAAAGCTATGACTCTCTAACATATTGTGTCATTCTATTATGTCTCTAACTACTTAGAGCTTAGCTCTTTTTACACAATCCTGTGGGTCGCGGACCATGGGTAGGTCTCCTACAGCCAACTTTACTTTACAAAACTAAGGGCGGACTACCCTTTTTTTGCACATAATAACTTCACGCTTCGCAACTGCAAAATGTGGAGTCTTTACAATTATATTGCAAAAATTGACTTAACATGGGATTTTAGCCCCAAAATGGCCCTTGGGGGATCCTTCTCCCAACACTTACGAAAGTCAAAAATTTATTAGATCTAGGGTTAAAACACTAGGAAACATTAATAGAATTGAAAAAAGAAGAAACCCTAAGCTAAAAACCAAAGGTCACCCATGTTTCTAGATCTGAAGTATAAAACCCAGTGGAGTCACCAATTTGTTGTAGTGTTTTCTTCTCAATGATGTACGAAAAGGACCTACTTGAGATAGTGGATGAAAAACGATCTCAACAATAGAAATGACTGCTAAACATTGTAGATTTGCAACTATTTATAGAAACAAAACTTGCCAAAATTTTGATCTATTTTGCAATCATAGTTAAGCAGTGAAATAAAGCGTAATAACCCCAAACATCCAATGGAAACCAAATATGTAAAGAATAATTTAATAATAACACCTGTGAAGGGAACAAATATATGTTACCAGTCCCCCTCTATAGGATGGGTTCTTGGCTATCCTCAAATGCTTTTAGCTTTTGTAGAGTCTCTCTCCTCTATAATGCATAAACCCAGCAAAAATATGGTGTGTGACAATGAAAATAATTAGAGTTACAATAGTGAGTGCAACAATGAAAATAATTTAAAGTGAATAATGAATGGAAAACCCTTCTATTTATAACAAAATATTGATTTATCCTCTAATAATGAGCAATAATAAAATATTATTGATCCCATTCTTGGAAAAACCACTTGGAATATTTTAATAATCACTACAATTTTGCCAGGGTCCACCATCAAGCCCTTCTTACAAACTGCATGGCCCAAGAGTATCCCATACAGTACACAGAATATGCATTTCTTCAAATTAAGGGATATATGATACCTTTGACAAGTATCCAACATGAGGCAAAGACTAGAAACATGTCTCTTAACTAACCCAAACACAATCCAATCATTAGAGTAAACCTCCAAAAACTTTTGAATAAACTCCTTAAAGGTTGTGACTACCACCCTAGAGAATATTGCATGGGCATTCTTAATTCCAAAAGACATAACTGTATACTGAAAACAACCCCTTTCAATCATGAAGGTGGTATTACTCTCATTCTCTGACACGATGTTGATCTAATCATATCTTGAGAACCCATCAGTAAACAAATAGGCTTCCTGACCTCCAACATTTTCTAGGACTTCGTCTATAAATGGCATAGGAAATGGATCGTGGACACAAGCATCATTCAAATTCTTTAAGTCTATGCATATCTGAATCTCACCCTGCATCTTCTTTTCCTAAACCACTATGGGACCAACCCATTCTAATTCCTCGACAAGTTCGATAATCCCAGCTACAAGCATCTTATTTAATTCTTCGTGCACTTTTTCCTTGTACTTAGGATTCAACCGGTAGGAGCACTGCTTCACTAGCTTCACATCTAGCTTTAGAGTGATCTTCATGACACCTAGATCCCCTACTATCCCTTTTAGATCAAAGAACTTGGTGGGAAACAAGTCCTAATACTCCCGCAATATCTCTGTGACTTTGTCCACGGTGTCTCTGTCCCAATAGTTGCCTATGTTTGCAAACTTCAGTTGTGGTTCCGATCCAATATTCACCTGCTTGGCCTTCAAGGGCTTTGAGATATCAGGGACTTCCACCTTAGGCCCTACGAATTCATGTTGTGCTTCTGACTCAGGAATATTGATGTTCCTAGGATCTTCTTCGCCTTCCTCCGAGGTCACATTGTAGCATTCGAGTGCATGGCGTAGCTGCGTACTCCAGTCTAGTTGTACCCATGAAATAGGTCTTTCAAGCATTCTGAATATTGTAGCTTTGATTTCCTATAAGGCTTCATCAATACACTCAAATCCATCTTCAAAGCTAAAAGTGAACAGAAAAATTTCCTTCAGAACATCTTATTCTGCGATTTCGTGTCATAACTTAGTTTCTAGATACCAATTCATCGAAATCTTATCCAAAGTGTGGTAGAACATATGAACCCATTCTAGCTATGGTTCTTCGCCCCATGCTATTGTCCATTGATATGGGTGCTTGCGTGGATCATCCTTCCCTATATATTTCTCGATAATGCGAGTATTAGCATACCCAAACCAAAGCTTCATCATCCATCAATATTCCTTCCAATCAGCAAATTTGTTCTTACGTGTACCCCACCATCTTGCAAGCGTAGCTCTTAACATGATGTCTAATGCCTGGAACTAATGTTCCTCTAGTACATCCCTTTCAAATTTATCTAGAAATAAATTGACATCTTCTAAACCATCATAATACGGTAAGTTGCAGGCCTCAGTGGATATACATCGGAGTGACTTTGTAAGCTTCTTGCATCACAACGAGGGCACCTCAGGTAACCTGTTTTTCTAATATTCGAGCTCGCCATCTGAATATGAATTGTAGTAGTTGTCCTTCTCCCACGTAATTCGCCCATCTATCGTAGGGTTAATCTATCGTAGGGTTAATCTATCATAGGGTTGATCCAATCTTCATCATGCACAGTAATCTTATATATTTTCTCAATATCTTCCCCCTCATCAATCACAGATTGGTTTAGTATACTGCGCACCTTCAGCTAAATCCAATGGAACAATAACCCTTATTCCTTTCTTTTCAAATTCCATATTTCGCTTCTTAGGGTTGATGAATGCGTTCATATAAAATTTCCAATCAATTTTGAGTAGTGTTGAGTAAGGATTACTCTCATCCACTATTTCAATCACTTCAAATTCGGCTATGGCATGTGCCCCTTTAATATCCACAGTCACTCCATGTAGGTTCCCTAGAGGAATAATCTTTTGTTGATTCACCATTCTCAGTTGGATCAAGGACCACTGTAGCACTGGTCTTCCCATTCATTCCTAGTTTTTTTTCTCAAAACATTTGCATCAGACCCCAAATTACAAAATACATGGTCCATTTCAAATTCTCCAATTTGGGAAGTCAATGTCATTTCGTGACTGACTGTTTTCTTACTTTTATCCACCTTATGTTTCACGTGATGTTCCTGTAGTGGCTTATGCTTTCTAGTGCAGTTATCTATCAATTATTTATGTCCCTCTACTACCTTCTTATCCCAAATGAGCTTCATGCAGGTTCTTAAAACGGATGCTAATAATGAGGGGTCTACCTCCTACGCAGTATTAACTCCTTCAAGCTTCTTTGTGCACCCACTTTGAGTCCTTGATGTAGAAGCTCCTTGATTTGCGAAGCTCCTTTTTTCCTCCATAAAAGTTTTCTTTACTTTATTTACATCGAATCCAGCTTCCTTGTCAGCAGCCTTTCCAACCCATACATTCTCCTCTCATTGTTTCCCTTTATCCTCCCTGGTAGCTATGCCACTTTGTGTGACGACATTAACACTAGGACCCTCTTTGCACGGTTTTGATCTCATCATCTGGATCTTTTGAGTAGGTTGTTATATTTGGGTCTTCTTTTCTTTCATCTTTGCGATGAGCACGAGACAATCTTCTATGACATGATCAAATTGTTGACAATATTGACATGAGGGATATGTTGGATTCTGACAATCTAGCGCAAAGTGACCTGGTTCTCCACAATTCTAACAAATGATCTGACCACGACCTCTTCCAACTCCTCCTCCTCGTCCTCTTCCTCATCCCTAAAATCCTCAGTGTGCTGCAACTATGCCTTGATCCTGAGGACAAGCCTCCATCTGTACTCTATATGTTGGTGTTTTTTCCATCATCAATTCATAACTTCAGCAATTACGCTCGTCATGACCCATAGACTTACAGAAATTACATAATAGTTGTTGGGGAGTCTACACAAACTTTTGCACCAAATGAAAATTTTCTATCGTGTTTTTTCCTGTAATCTAACAAATAACTCACCAGGGTACCACTCTTGTACTTGGCCCAGCAATGTTTTCTACCTTCAAGGGGATATGACCTCCCCCAACAAGATAATTCTGATACACTAAGAAATGGTCCTTGTTGTGACCATGGCCCTTACATTTCAAACACCATACTTCCATGCGGACCTCATTCTAGACTTATTTTCCATTCTTGAGGCTCTGCAAATCCATATGCAGGATAGCCAATTGTGACTGAATTTGCTGCACTCCCAGATTTGTATCCTGAATAGGTGAGGCTTCTAATTTCATAGAAATCTCTAGTACCTCAGCCTGCATTCCAATCTTCTATTGCGATAATGGAAATCTTAGGCGGGGTAGTAGCGAGGCAATATACTAGTCCTTGTGTTAGTCATCTGTGATCTACATATTGGCCTGCTGGAGCAGACACTTCAACCTCTGATCAAAGTCTCACGCGGACTCATTCACCTTCTACTGGATATCTTTGACCTCTGTTACTGACTGGGCTTCTGACTTAGGCTTCTTGAATTCATTATTTAACTCATCCTTTGTGTTTTTTAGCGTCACATTTGGAAGATTTGAACAATACTTAATACACTAGCTCAGTGCTCTATCTTGCAATGTTATGACTAGTTGTGCTTTCTTCAAGTCATCATTTAGAATCTGTTGTGACCTCCACACAACATATGCTACAAACCAAAATTGTTCAAGGTCTTCTATCCCTAGACCTCTAAATATGGGCATCTTCATAGTGTTGGCCAAGTTGAATAGTGAAGGTGTAGGTGGAGGCGGAGGTGTAGGTGTAGGTGTGTGAGGCAGAGGTGATGGCGGAAGTGGAGTGGATGGATGTGGTATTCCCGTGATACCTTAATTTACTGTCTACAGTGCACCTTGAGGAGCTTTCATAATACTACTTTCTTTCCACACTATCAGATGCTCCCAACAACGGGCTCTACTCAGCACCTGAATCTATATCTCGTATAAATGCCTTTCCACTTCATGTAATTCCTATCAAATCTCTTCTAAACATTAATTCAATGGAATAACCATTTTCTCACACAATAGCATTTTAATCCAAGTTTTCAGGGACTTCAGATACTTACCTCTTGGTCCCTTGAAAAATTGTTGTTCAGCTTCGCTACAACTGACAGATGTATCAATCATGAACTCAGTAATGAAACCACCCAAAATTCTATCGATCCAGTAATCGACAGCCCTTGCAATCTTGTTTTCTGAAGCTTCCAAGCACCTTACCAACTATGGAGTCCACACAATAGGGTTATCCAACTTCCATGTACCTTGACTATTTGCCAATTTAGACAACCACTCGTGTAGTTTGCATGGAAAAGGGCATAAGAAACATTCATGTTCATTAGTATATGGGTATTTATTCAAACACTCTTCCTTCGACAGGCATGGATTCATGTTTAGTTACATTGCAAATTTGTGCAGTTTCTGATCTATCCACTTCTTGATCTACTTCTTAGTTGGGAACCACTTGTTCAGCATCACATAATCCTCAAATAGATCCCGGTCCTGGCAACAACACCATTTTTTGGCTTGAGGGGGTCTGGACCTAGGTTCAAAGATAGCTACACCAACCAACAAAGCCCTACATTGCTGGCCCTTTCGACAACAACCCACATAGCATAGGCTGCAGTCTCATCCGAGGCAATACTGGGTGATTACAGAACCAGGTATCTGTATCTATACATCTATGTGATGGGTTTCTATTACTTCTAGGGCTTTATTCCGACCTTCGTGAACCCTAACCCTTGAAATGTGGAAATTATTGTAACTTACAGAAAATAGACCTATCTATGTGCTGGTTTCTTTAAAAATTCATATCATCAAGTAAACTAACATATCTACCAGTTTCGCGCATCTATTAGTGTTTCTTATGATAATTGCAATAAACAGAGAGAATTCACAGTAAATGAAGAAGCAAACATGAACGCATAGATACACATATTGCACAAAAATAGTCTTTATTATGTTCAATTCTTTTGTTACACACTATTTCTTCCCTGTGCACACAACTGCAAGGGCCCGCACACTCAGCTACGGACATACCAAGGTCTCTGCACACACAGCTACAGGAGTCGTCCCCTTCACCTAGGTATAGAAAACATACTCTTCTAACTTCGATTACTTGCCCATACATAGATATTTAATAGATATCTTATCCTATTACCCTCTATGACTCCTTTTTATACCATCTTTCACTACAATACCATGATCTATGAACCATGTGTGGATCATAAAACAACTTAAATTCTAACAAACTAAGGGGCTTTGGCCTTCCTAAGGACCCTTTAATAACCAATGGCCTTCGTGCTCCACTCCTCAAAATGCAGAGACTTTACAAAAATACAAAACTATTTGCAAAATTGACCCCAGGGGACCTTGTCCCGACATCTATCAACTCTTGTTGTCCATAAACTGCCTTCTAATCCCGTAATAACTTCATGTAGGTCTGCATAAATGATTTTAACACTATGGGATCTAAATACTGTTTCACAGTAACCTCTTCATGTTTCTCCTTTCATGGGACTAGTGGCATATGATTCTTAGATGTAGAAGCACCTGGATCCATAAACCTTTTTCTTGCCTCCATGAACATCTCTTTTTCTATATGTAAATCAAACCCAACATTCTTCTCATGAGTTCTTCGAAACCATAATTCCAATGTTGGTTGTGTCCTTCGACCTTGTCTTCACCAGTGGCTATACTGATTTGCGTGACTATATTGATACTGGAATCATCTTCGCATGGCTCAGATCTCATCATCTAAATATTTTGCGTCAGCAATTGATTCTTCTTCTTCTGCATCTTTGCTATTAATATAGGGAAATCTTCTATAACATGATCAAATTACCGACAATACTACTTCACGTAGATCTAGCATGACCTTTCTTAAACATTAATGTAAAGGCATAACCCCTTTTTTCGTACAACAACACTTTAATCCAAGTCTTTAGCGATATTAGGTACTTACCTCTTGGACCCTTCAAGAATAAATGTTTAGCGCCGCTATAAGACACAAATGTATCAATTGCAAATTCAATGATGAAACCACCCAAGATACTACCAATCTAGTAATCAATAGCCCTTGCAACCTTATAATCAGATCCTTCAAGATGTTTGACTAATTATGGAATCCACACAATAGGATCATCATGCTTCAAAGTAGGTTCGTTATCCACTAATTTGGACAACCACTCGTGTAATTTGCAAGGGAACGTTGAAAAGAAAACTTCGTGCACTTCTGTGTAGAGATATCTATGTAACCACTTTTATTTTGATAAACATGGATTCTGATTCTCCTGCGCTGCAAACTCATGCAACTTCCGATCTATCCACTTCTTGATTTCTTTCTTAGTTGTCATCCACGGACACCACATCACACATCCCTCAGATAGATCTCGGTCCCAGCAACGGAACCATTTGTTGGCTTGAGGGGGATTAGACCCAGGTTCAGAGTTAGCTTCACTAACCAACAAAACCGTACATTACTGGCCCTTTCGGTAACAACCCGCTTAACACAAGTTGTAGTCTCACCTAAGTTAGCATTGGGGGATGCTAGAACAAGGTTTCTAAATCCATAGGGCTATCTGATGTGGGGGTAAGTTGTAGAAATTCCCACTATAGATCACCTAATAATGCAATATACTAAAGAAAAATACTTGATCTACTTCTACAAACAAACTTGCGAAAGCTTAATCGATTATGAGAAAGATCAATTAGAACACATATAACAGAGAATGAGAAATCAATCACACATGAACATAGAAGAATACTCTGGGGAAAGCCAAAACTAAAAACCCCAATATCTGTATTATCATAGAAGTGGAAATAGGTCTGAATTACACAAAGCTTTAGCTCACAAGCTATCCAGCTCTTAGTACAATCCCTCAATACAGCTCACAGACTAAATAGACACAACATATGTCTTCCTCCAATCCTCCAAGCCTCCTATTTCCTTGCGCAGTTTCTCCTGGGGTCCAATGCCCCCACCTGTGTGAATTAACCTCATCACACACTCATCAAACTCAGAAGTAACTGCGCAATCTCCAAGTAATGAATTCCTTTTGCATGCAAGAGATATCCTCATTGGAATATTCCTACAACTGATAGTACATTGTCCCATCATCTAATCTCAACTGAGTCTCTGACTGAACTGACATACATGAGTTATTTATGAGAGAATATCAGTTATCTGAAGTGCAGCAGTTACATGCATGCATGCATTAACTAACTGAACTCACAATCAGTTCAACAAAATGTTTGAACTAAACTAACTAGACTTAACTCAGTTAATTGAGCTAACTAATTACAACTCAAAGTAAAACTCATCCTGATCTCCTTTAATCAAGAGATAACTTCCTCAATCAAAGGGGAAACTGTTGCATGTCTTCACATAGACTTCATGTTTGATTTTCAACAACTAATTAACTCAAGATGAATTAATTAATTATCTTACAAATAACTACTAAGATCAAATTCGAATTTTAATTCTCAATTTTAGTTTAGGGACTAACTAAAATCGGAATGTATCCCGAAATGCTATTTATAGCAGTGTTATTTTTAGCACTTCTATTTTTAGCATTTCTTGTTGCTATTTTCAACACTCCTCTCAATAAGAAAGGGATTATAAGTCACCCCAATCCTGTCTCCGTGGAACTCGAACTTGCATTTTGACAATGCCTTAGTCAAAATATTTGCATCTTGTTCCTCGGTCGAAACATACAACAACAACATGATCCTCTTGACCACACAGTCTTGAAGATGATGATACCAGATATCTATGTGCTTGGACCTGTCATGAAACACTGGATTCTCAGAGAGTTTGATACAACTCTGATTATCGTAATAGATCACAATTGGATCCATCCTTTGACCAAACAATCGCACTAGAATCTTCTGCATCCAAATGGCCTCGCATGCTACCTGACTGGCAGCCATGCATTTAGCCTCTGCTGAGCTAAGTGAAACTGACCTCTTTTTCTTGCTGTACCAGGAAACTGTAGCTGAACCAAGGTTGAAGATTCCTCCAGAAGTACTCTTCCGACCTAATGGAATCTCTGCCCAATCTGCATCTATGAAGTCCTAAAGCTTCACTCCCTTTATCCATCTGTACCACAATCCATACTAAGATGTGCCTCTGAGGTATCTCATCACATGCTTCGCTGCCTTCCAAAATAGCTTGGTAGGCTGAGCCATAGCTTGACTCAGTTGGTTCACTGCAAAGCATAAGTCTGGTCGTGTGTTCACTAGATACACCAATGAACCCACCAGCTTCCGATAAACAGTAGCAGCTACTACCTCACCTAAAGTAGCATCCTCCTTCCTCCAGTTACTAGCTAGAGGAGTCTGCATGGGCTTACACTTCTCCATGTGGAATCTCCTGAGTATCTCATTGGCATACTTGCCTTGAGACACAAATACTTCCCCATCTTTCTGCCACACTTCCATGCCTAGAAAGCAGTGCATAAGACCCATGTCTTTCATCTCGAACTCTCTTGCAAGGTCCTCCTTGCAAGACTTGATCAACTAATCATCACCTATCAGAATCAGATCATCCACATAAAGAAT